>MU685611.1:223838-236226 GCA_026770625.1 Nicotiana glauca
TTTTGAAGTGGGTTTGGGGCTTTTAACCTGGGCTATAGACATTGGCCCAAATTTAAGAAAAAACATATTTGATCCTTGGTTTCTTTTCTTTTCAATTCTTTTTATTCGGAAATATTTACTTTATTTTGATTTTGATTTTGTTGGATAAAAATAAACCTGTTAAATCAAGAATTGAACTAATTAAGTTTCCTAAGATTAACTATATCCTAATTTTAAGAAGATAATTAAACGAAAAGTAAAAATTAAAGAGACAAAAAATATAAGCGGGTTATTTTTTGTTAATTTTTCTCTTATTTTCAATGATCTAAAAATCTAGAATTTGGTCCAAAATGCAAGTATGCTATTTTGTAATTTTTTCATTTTTTATGATAACTAAAAATACACATAAAATGCAAACAAAACACAAAATCATGCAATTAATTCCTAAAAATTCAAATACTAAAAGAAAAATTATAATTTTAATGAATTCTGTAGGAGTAATTTATGCGTGGCAAAAATCATGTGCTCACAACCTCTACCTCTGGGACGGCCTCTGCCAGTCTGTCCTACACCTCTAGGTGGCTAGGCTGCTGCTGCTGGAGTCATGGGCTGCTGCCCCTACTGCACTGCCTTACCCCTAAGCCTGGGGCAGGATCTCCTTATATGACCGGGGTCTCCGCACGTAAAACAACGCGGTGCGGCGACCTACTGCCTTGATGACTCGTAGATCCCGCGGGAAGAGCCTGGATAGCAAGTGGACGATATGAAATCTCCGGTATTGCACTGAAGTAGGAACAAGAAGAACCCTGAAGACCTGAATACCCACTGGAGGAAATCTGAATAGCTGGCGGGCGGTAGGAAATCTTTGGCATGGCACTGAAATAGGGGCGTGCTGGAGCACCCCAGGCGGGAGGTGGTAGTGCTAAAGATGGGGGCCTACTGGGCTGACCCCTCCCATACTGACCTCTGCCCCTAGCTGGGGCACCTCTGAACTCTCCAAAGAATCTGGCTCTTTTGTCTTACTGTATCTGCTCTCTACCCCTCTGGTGACATCCCTCAATCCAGCGAGCAATCTCGACCACAAGCTGATACTCTGTACCCATATCCACCTCTTGGGCCATACCCGATCGGATACTGGGCTGCAACCCGGCGACAAACCTCTACACTCTCTCTGCATCTGTACGGAGTATCATAAGTACATGGCGGGATAACTCAGAAGATCTCGCCACATAGTCGGTCACAGACATCTGACCCTGCTTAAGGTGCTCAAACTGATACCACAGCTCTTCCCTCTCAGAGGGCGGAATATACCTATACAGGAATAACTGTACGAACTGACCCCAAGTGATGGGAGAGAACCGGAGGGCCTACCAAGAACATAGGACTACCACAATCTACGGGCCCTGCCCTCAAGCTGACTAGTAGTGAAGTCGACTTCATGCGACTCCAATATCGTCATGGTGTGCAGCCTGTCCCTGCACCTGTGGATGAAGTCCTGAGCATCCTCATGATGCTCACCCCCGAAGACTGGAGGGTGAAGTCTAGTCCATTTGTCTAGTAACTTATGCGGATTGCAATCCACAGCTGTCCTGGGTTGGGGCGCCACTGCAGCAACTGGCTGAACCCCATTTGGGGGTAGTGTACGAGGAGTCTAATATACTGCAGCTGCATGTCCTGGAGCCTGGGCAGTAGGGGTCTGGGATCCCCCCCCCCCAGCATGTGAAGCAGCTGGGTCCGTTGGAAATAAACCAGCCTGAGTCATAGTGTCCATGAATCGAAGCGTGTGGCCCATGACCTCCTGAAATCCCGGTGCTGTCATGAAATCCACCGGAGTAGGCATAGCTGCGGGCACCTCGCCTTGCTCTTCAATAATGGGATCCCTCGCAGGATCTGCTAGTGGTGCAATTGGAATTGCTCCGGGACACCCTCATCCCCTACCACAGGCCGGTGCCCTCCCCTGGCCTCTACCTCTGCCTCTGGCAACCGGGGGAGCAGCTCCTCCCGGGTCCAGAACGTCGGCGGTACGGGTCCTCACCATCTGTGATAGAATAGAATAGGAAAATTTAGTACACTGACAGTTGCACGATGGAAATGAATAAAGAGTAGTCTTTCCTAATACCTATAGAGTCTCGAAGATAAATACAGACGTCTCAGTACCAATCTACAAGACTCTATTAGGTTTGCCCTTAACTTGTGATACTTACGTGAACCTAGTTCTCTAATACCATGTTGTCACGACCCATTTTCCATAATAGGTCATGATGGCGCCCGACACCATAGCCAGGCCAGCCAATGTGGAAATGTGACTTAATTCTCATTATACTTTAACCAAAGACAATTGTAATAAATTTTCGAAACAAAGGTAGGACCAGTAAGGATTATAATGTGTCAAAATGACAATACCACCCAAAATAAATGTCTACTACTGTGTGCGCTAGAACCCGGTATCACAAGCTATGGGTGACTAGTAGAATATACACAAAAGAATAATACATTATCTTACTGTCTGAATCAGGATAGACAGAAACAAAATACCGAGAAAGACTTCTTCAACTGCGGATCGACATGAAGGAGAAGCAGCTCACCGTATAAGTCTCAGATGTGCTCACTGGTATGCACCAGAATGATGTCCAGATCCACCTGCCTCAATCCTTATACATTTAAGTACAGAAGCGTAGCATGAGTACATAAACAACATGTACCCAGTAAGTATCCCGTCTAATCTCGAAGAAGTAGAGACGAGAAGTCGACTCGATACTTACTAAGGTGAAATATTATATATATAAGTATAATGTGCTCAAATCATGGAAATTACAAGTATCAACAGTTTATGGCAAGTGGCATATGTCAACTACTTCACTGTATTAGGTTTATAATGTATCATTTCGGGACAATAGCAACACAAGCAAGTATAAGCTTCCCCACAATTAAACATGCGCACATAGTACCGAGGCGACGGCCCGAACCAACAAAAAGAAACTGTGCACTTGCCAAGGGTCGACGACGCGCCTATAGATGCATCTATTCATACCTAGGTGATCGGCCCGATCCACAAATATCAAGCAATATCAAGAATACGCAAAAAGGCACATTTAAAGTCAAGTATACCACACAATATTCAACAAGTGTGCAAGTTGATTTTATTTACTTTCAAGTCTCTAACACATCCTAAGTGATCTTATTAAACAAATAATATAGAGATTCTCATAAATAAAGCATGATGTGAGTCCTAAACTACCTGGACAATCAACATAGTAGTTGCTACGCACGTACTCTCGTCACTTGGTGCGTACGTAGCCCCAAGTTAGAAAGGAGACTCACCTCGCCTGAAGCGCACTTTCAATATCAAGAACAAGCCCAAACCCTCGATTCGTAGCAGAACGAGCACAAACTAATTAAAATAAAGCAAGAACTAGTCAATAAAGGCTTAGAAGGTTGAATTCTAACTATTTATGTGATTTCCCAACCTTTCCCACAAGTTTCCTAAATTTCGACCTCGGGCCTACGTGCCTGGATTCCAAGATTTTTCGAAGGAAGTTGTTCTGTATAACCTAAGGATCACAAATATTTGATTTCTAGTTAATTACATAACAATTTCCATGCTTAAATCTTTGTTTTTCTAAAACCCTAGGTGTAGCTCTAACCCTTGATTTTTACTAAATTTTAGTGTTTAATCTACTTAATGTTCATGTATTTAAGCTAAGGATGAAGGAAAATTACTTACCTTACCAAGCTATGTGGAAACCCTCTCTTGAATTAAATGAACCCTTCTGCCCAGCTGCTTTCGCTTTTGCGGTTGGATTCCCGCTTCTGCGGAAAAGGGCCGCTTTTGCAAAAACGACCAAAGAAGCCTGGACCGCTTCTGCGGTCAGGCTCCCGCTTCTGCGGACGCCTGACCACTTCTGCGGTACTGGGCCTGGGGAAGTTGGACCGCTTCTGCGGTCTAGGTCCGCTTAAGCGCGATTGATTTTGCGGTCGTTAGGCTGCTTCTGCGGTTTCCCCTAGGCATGGCCCCTTCCGATTTTGCGATGAGAAGGCCGCATCTGCGGTCCAAGAACCGCATATGCAGCTATGACAAAAGCAGCAAAAGCTGCAGCCCTTCCTCAATTTCAAACTTCACTCAAACCTCTCTCGTTTGATGCTCGGGGCTTTTGAGCCCCGCCCAAACATATCGACAAGTCCGAAATCATGAGGCGGACCTACTCGAACCTTCGAGACACTCAAAACAATGCTAAATTGAGGAATCAAACCCCAAAATCAAATGAACCAAAACATTGAACTTCAAGTTCTAAGTTTTCTTCCAACGGGTCAAAACGCCCTTAAACTACTCTGATTGATACCAAATTTCACGGGTAGGTCTTAACTGATATTCCGGACTTGTACCAAGTTTTGAAAACAAAATCCGAGCATGATACCTAGGAAAACAATGATGTCTTAGTTTATTTAAATCTTTAAAACTTCAATTCAACAATTTTGCAGAAAAATTCATTGCTCGGGCTAGGGACCTCGGAATTCGATTCTGAGCATATGCCCAGGTCCCATATTTTCCCACAGACACTCTGGGATCGTCAAATTATGAATCTGGGTCAGTTTCCCAAGAAAGTTGACCGAAGTCAAACTTGGACTTTTTTAGAGAAACTAAAAGAAGCAAATGGACATATTCTTACTCAAAACTCTTCTAACTTCCAAACCACCCATCCCTGCAAGTCATAATTTAGTTAAAGCAAGTGCAGGAAGTTTTATTTAAGGGAACGGGGTTCTAAAGCGCAAAACGATTAGTTGGGTCGTTACATGAATGCTTCTTATACGCATTTGTTGCTCTTTGTACATCAATAATTGGTTGGAAGCATTATAGGTCGGTAATAGTGATTGATGGGACATTGTTAAAGTAAGCATACAGAGGTATCATGCTTACAACAAGCACCATGGATGCAGCAGGTAAGAAGTGTAACAATTTTGTAGTCAAATAGTAGGCGGTTCAGACTTTGTAGCTAGATTATAGCCATATGTAGTTATTATATATCTGGTGATTGAACTGTTAATAAATTGTCTTAATTATCAATATAAAATGTAGATATTATGTATATTTAATCTTATAAAAATTTGTAAACCTCCAAATTAATTTTTTATGGAATAACAACGTAGGTACAATATTGCCGTTGGCATATGCTGTGGTTGATTCCGAAAACGACGCATCTTGTCACTGGTTCTTTGATCAATTCAAGCAGGCATATGGTGAAATACCTTCAATGTGTGTTGTTTCAGATAGGAATGAGAGTATAATGAAGGCAACATCAATTGTCTATCCGGGCATGCCACATTATTCTTGCATGTGGCATATTTGGACAAATATAATGTCAAAATTCAAGAAGGGGCATCTAAAATTACAGGAATTGTACTTTACTACAACACGGTTGTCACACCTCCTTTTTCTTTACACCCCATGAAGGGTATAATAAAGGGAGTTTTTTCAATTAAAGGAAAATCGAAACGAGATTAGTTTATTAAGAGATTCGGAGTCACCACTTGGGAGATTTATGGTGTCCCAAGTCATCGGTATGAATCCCGAATCGAGGAAAAGGTTTGACTCTGTTTAACAGTCGCGGACCAGAAATCCAAGTAAGGAATTATGTTAACCCGGGAGATGGTGTTAGGCATTCCCGGGTTCCGTGGTTCTAGCACGGCCGCTCAACTGTCATATTCGGCTTAAATTACCTGATTTTAAACAATTACGAACCTATGTGCAAATTTTACTTTTAACCGCTTTTATTATTATTTTTTTTAAAGATAATTTCAACGTAGTGAAAACGCGTCTCGAACCATGTCACATAAATTCACTCGCGGTTTTTGACACATTTCGACTTCGTTGGGATTTGGATTTGGGTCACATAAATGTGCACCCTAGTTTAGGAAGGTAAAATTACTAAAAAAAGCGTGGCTAAAGCGACTAACGTGTTATTCTCTTCGCGGGAGGCCGTGAAATTCGCTAACGGCATATCCCGAAGTCTAAAATATTTTAAATAGTTAAGAGGGCCATGCAATGTATGGTTGTTATTTGGCGCGGCGCACCTCATTTATATTTAAGGCTATCCTAAAAGAGGCTACGATTCTCTATTAAGGGATTGTCTCTAAAAAGGCCTTAGTAAACAGGCCCAAAGCTTATATCTAAACTAAATCCACAATTTAAAAGAACAAGAGTCCTTAGTATATTTGCTTCAAATCTGTCCCAATAGAAGAAAGTCCAGAACTACCATTTCGGGGACGGCTGTCACATCTCTTTTTCCACTACACCCCCCGAAAAGGGTATAATAAAAGGGAGTTTTTTCCAACTTAAAGTGACAATCGAAACGAAATTTATTTATAGATTCAGAGTTGCCACTTGGGAGATTTATGGTGTCCCAAGTCACCAGTTGAATCCCGAATCGAGGAAAGTAATGACTCTCTTTAACAGTCCAGGAATCAGAAATCCTAAGTAAGGAATTCTGTTAACCCGGGAGAAGGTGTTAGGCATTCCCGAGTTCCGTGGTTCTAGCACGGTCGCTCAACCGTTATATAAATGCGATGTTATTAAAACATACCTCGAACCTCGTTACATAAATGTGTCACACCTCCTTCTTACTTACTTTAACAAGAAGCCCCGCTTATTTTACTGCACCCCGGGAAGGGATATAATAAAGAAGGGAAAGGAGTTTTTCCTATTTAAGGACAGTCGGAACGGGATTAGTTTTTTTAAAATTTTCAGAGTCGCCACTTGAGAATATAATGGTGTCCCAAGTCACCGAGTTAATCCCGAACCGAGGAAAGTTTGACTCTGTTACAGTCTGCGAACTAGAAATCCGGATAAGGAATTCTGTTAATCCGGGAGAAGGTGTTAGGCACTCCCGAATTCCGTGGTTCTAGCACGGTCGCTCAACTGTTGTATTTGCTTTTATCTGATTTCTCTATATATTCCAATTATGTGCATAATTAATATTCTGCTTTATCAATTTTAAGGAATTGCAACGTCGTGAAAATGCATTTTTTGAACCACACCGTACCAGTACGCCTATGGCTTTAAATACATTTCGACTTCGTTGAGAGTAAGATTTGGGTCACATAAATGAGCACCCGTACTTGAGAATGTATGTTAAAATCGTGCCTAAAATATCTACGTCTTATTAGTTTGGGAAAGACCGCGAAATTTGCTAAGCGGTCCTTCCAAATCTAAGGGTTTTATAACAATTAATTGAGGGCCCCGTGCATTTTGTTCTCTAACGATGCTCATCCCATTTATTTTTAAAAGGTCAAGCCTATAGTGTACTACGTTTTCTATTATTGTTTATGCCTTATCTAAATATCGACTAACGCTATCTAATCATGGTTTGTATTAATATTTTTTATGTCCAAGCCTTCATGTGATTTGGGCCTGGAAATTGGTCCAGCAAAGGGTAACGCAAGGCTTCATCTTAGCCGAGTTTGTATATACTGGTTTACTCACATGAGCATAAAGGGCTATGGCTACTGAATCTGGGCCCTTTTGCTTGATCAGGCCCAGGTTATTAACGAAATCCAAAAGAACAAACACAAACATGGTTATTGAGCTACTACTGGATATACAAAACTTATAATAGCATATTATTAAAAATTACCCAAAGGCGATAGTACTGAATTTCTATTACTGTTTTGAACTTATTTAGATTAGATACTTATGTTGTTAAACAATTTGTATATTAGTTATCATTATTCACTGATTTATGCTATATTTATCAATTGAAATGCAAACTCATCACATGCGGTATTGAACTATTACTTTATTCCATTGGAAATACTAAACTAAAATACTGAAAACCTATTTGAATTGAAGTACAAAATTGTTCGTATTGAAGCAGACATTTATACTTATCATTGAAAGCTTATTGCAACTTTTTTACATGAAATAACCTGAAGCTTAACGTATTAACTAATCAGAATTCGAATCTGAAGAACTCATACTTTTATTTACTTAAACTGACTATCAATGAACTAAGTATAACATACGAATTCTTAGGATTCCATTTCACTTTCTGATTCGTCTCAACATGATCAATCAAAACAGACTTTAAACTTATTTTTTAATTTTTCTAATCCTTACTCGATGTGATTTGTTTTCTATTGATTTATTTCATATGACTTTCTACGTGATATCTAAACTAAACTACTTAAGGAAATATAAGTTCTAGTTCACAGTCCATACAGTCCATAGTCCTATTTATACATATGATTTTTCCTAATGAATACAGATGAGTCTATGTAGTTCTACATCTAGGACGTAAACAGAATCTGAAACTTAGTAAAACAAATTGAGCAATTTCATATCTTCAAAAATTTTGATTACATCTTCAAATCTAGAAGTGTACCTGGAAAAAGGTGAAATAAGCTTCGATGAGTCTAGGCAAACAGAGGAAGAAGATCAGCAATGACAGGATTTCAGCAAGCAATAACCAGCAGTTTCACAGTAATACACTGTAGCAGAATTGATACCAAAACTTAAACCAAACAGCTTCAGCAACCGATATCAGCACAGAACAATAGATGAAAGCACCAGAACTCAAGAGATCTCCACTCGAACTTGAATAAAAAAAACCAATAGAACAGTAGTAGTATTATGAAATTTGAACTATTAATCCCTTTCAGAACTTGTCAAACCCTAGAGTTGCAAAACTTCTGAATTTTTCAAACTTCCAAACTTAAAAAAAAAAACCCTTAAATGTGGCCTAAGGAGGCCTATTTATAGAATAAAATGGGAGGGAATTTTGAAATTAATATTCTGATTTGCCACCCCTTATCTTATGAATTATTTTCAGATTAATATACCTAGTTTAATCGTAAATGCACTAGAACCCCCTACTAGAAGGTTCTAGTGGCATCTATATTATTCTAATACCCTTAATTGTCCATATTACAGTATACCAATTATCCTCTTCCCCATAGTCCTGTATTTTTCTTTTACTTGCCCTTTTAACCCTTTTATCAATCAGAAACTTCAAAGTCAAAATCCACTTGCAAAAATAGCCAACAATAGACAGTTTTACAGATATAATCAAATTAGGTCTAAGTACTCAATTAACGAGATTCAAGGGAACAAATTAATCATAGGTAGAATCTAATCAACAGAATACTTAATTACTAATTTCGATCTTATCAAGTAAAAACCCTAAAAATCTAAGTGTGGCTATGAACAACAAAACATGCAAGTTTTGACTAAAAAACTTTATCAGAAAAGAAGACATGTGATTACCAAGTAGAAAATAACAGAAAGCTACCATGCTATTCATAACTGAGCAAGATCAGAAGGCAAATAGGCATGTGATAGAACAAATAAAACAACCAGGAAGGCAAAGACATGTGATAGAACAAATAGAAAAAAATAGGAAAGCAAAGAGACATGCAAATAGGAAAACCAGGATTAGAACACTTAGCTTTTCGATTTGTTTCTTCTTTTCTTTCTTTCTTTCTTCTGTTTTCTTTTCCTTCATTTTCTTCACTTTTCTTGGTTATCCATAACATTGGAAGTTCAGGAGTCATTTTTCTTGGATTTTTAATCTCCAGGCAGACTCATCGAGTCTTTTTTGTGTAAAAGACTCTGAGGAAATAGGGATATTAGGGTTATGGGTTTAGCAGGGTGGTTTTTGGACTAGGGGTGTTTGCCGGAGTAGGATTCCGGCGACACATTTTTCAATATTCGAGGGGTTTGGGTCTTATTCGAGATACAACAGCTAGGTGGGGTTAAAGAGGAGGAGGAGGTGGTCCGGGGTGTTCATGGTGGACCCTGGTTCATAAGTGGTGGTCGTCGGAGTAGGGTTCCGGCGACACCTTTTGGATTCTTTGAGGTTTTCCAGGGGTTTTCTGGGGAAGTTGATAGGGTAGGGTGAAAGAGGAGAAGGAGTAGGCCAAGGGGTGTTAGTGGTGGCCTGAGTAGAAGAGGTGACGAACCACCGCCGGTAGGTTTCCGGCGATGGTGGAGAGCGTGTTAGGGCGGCTAGGGTTTCAGCAAAAGAGACGAGGGTGTGAAATGAATAGATATGTAACGTTTAGGTATTTAAAAACTTTAGATGATCTGGAACCGTTGGATTGAATGAACCAACGGTTCAGATTTAATTAACCCAATTACGACGCCGTTTCAATTAATTAGCCATTCAATCTGAACCTTTGGATTGATGTTGCCAACAGTTCAGATCAGTTCACATAGGCGACGTCGTTTTATTATTAAACAACAGTTACTCCTGGGCCGTTTGATCAAATTTCCAACGTTCCAGATTTAATCAACCTGGACGGTGTCGTTTGGTTTAATATGAAGGCCAACCGGCTTGATTTCATTCGGGCCTGGTCCGTTTATTATACCATTTGGGCTACTGAATTGTATTTGGCCCAATTGTATTTTGTACTATATATTGTATTTTCTTGTATTATCTCTTTTTATTATTATTATTATTTTTTTATATTTTCGTATTATATTTCTTATTTATTATTTTTTTCTGTATTTTTGTATTACTACTGTACTTATTATTTCTCGTATTTTCTTTGTATTTTCTTTTTATTTTTCTAATTTTTCTAGAATTAAGAGTAATTTTCCTATATTTTTTGGGTATTTTTTAATTAATACAAAATGTATTTTGTTTTTATTTTCTTTGCTTTATTTTCCAAAAATAAAAACAAACACTGGTATTTCTACACAATTATCAACAAATTTCCACGCAAAAATCATTTTTATATATTTTTTGAAATAATTTGCTTGGGGCAAAAATCACGTGCTCACAGCTGCCCCTCTTTGCTCGGGAACACGCAGAGTTTCTGTGCAAAGATAAGTGAGCAGTAATGAGGGATTTTTGCCCATTCGCATATTCCGTGTGAAGCAATTTTGAAAAGTTTTGACCGCACCCTGCTTCAGAGATTGCCTACATATCCTGGGCTAAACAGGAATCAGGTCAGTGTAGTTCAGGAATGTCTGGTAGTTGAGGCTACCAGGGAGCTGTGATCTTATTGCTGTTGCTTGTTGTCACTGCTTGCTGATCTCCTTATTACACCATGGTAAAGAAAAAAGAAGCTAACCTAAGCTATGCTCTATGATTTAGAAAAAATCCTATCTATGCCTTCCAGCTTGTTCTTGTGTTGCACTTGTATCTTGCATAACTTTGACTGTGTCCATTCTTCAGGTATACTCCTGCTTACTATTTTTGAAAAATTATTCCCTTGTTCTTCAGGTGGGCGCCTGATTACAACTTGCTTTGAAATGTATTCCCTTGTTCTTCAGGTGGGCGTTTGCTTACAACTTGCATTGAAATGTATTTGTTGAAATTGCAAATGTATTCCCTTGTTTTTCAGGTGGGCACCTGCTTTCAACTTTGAAAAAGTATTCCCTTGTTTTTCAGGTGGGCTCCTGCTTACGACTTGCTTTGAAATGTATTCCCTTGTTCTTCAGGTGGGCGCCTGCTTACAACTTTCATTGAAATGTATTTGTTTGAAATTGCAAATGTATTCCCTTGTTTTTCAGGTGGGCGTCTACTTTCAACTTTGAAAAAGTATTCCCTTGTTTTTCAGGTGGGCGCCTGCTTGCAACTTGAAAAAGTATTCCCTTGTTTTTTCAGGTGGGCGCCTGCTTGCTAAACTTTGAAAAAGTATTCCCTTATTCTTCAGATGGGCGCCTGCTTGCTAAACTTTGAAAATTATTCCCTTATTCTTCAGGTGCGCGCCTGCTTGCTAAACTTTGGAAAAGATATTCCCTTGTTTTTCAGGTGGGCGTCTGCTTATAGCTTGAAAAAGTATTCCCTTGTTTTTCAGGTGGGCGCCTGCTTGCGACTTGAAAAAGTATTCCCTTGTTTTTCAGGTGGGCGCCTGCTTGCGACTTGAAAAAGTATTCCCTTGTTTTTCAGGTGGGCGCCTGCTTGCGACTTTGAAAAAAGTATTCCCTTATTTTTCAGGGCGCCTGCTTGCGACTTTGAAAAAGTATTCCCTTGTTTTTCAGGTGGGCGCCTGCTTGCGACTTTGAAAAAGTATTCCCTTATTCTTCAGGTGGGCACCTGCTTGCTAAACTTTGAAAAGTATTTCCTTATTTTTCAGGTGGGCGCCTGCTTGCTAAACTTTGGAAAAGATATTCCCTTATTCTTCAGGTGGGTGCCTGATTGCGACTTGAAAAAGTATTCCCTTATTCTTCAGGTGGGCGCCTGCTTACGTCATACAAAACAAAGAAAATTTCAGCCCCAGTTTGATAACTGGGTGTAACATATTTGATAAAAGGTAATACTTTCCCTTATTATCCAGGTGGGTGCCTGATTACTGAGTTTTGAGATGGATTTCTTCACCTATAGTCTCTTCTTTTGGACTGTTTTCCCTTATTTTCCAGGTGGGTGCCTGATTGCTGAACTTTGTGCTCCCTTGTTATCCACATTGGTCA
>MU685613.1:0-10574 GCA_026770625.1 Nicotiana glauca
TGGGCTTAATACTTGGGTTTTATTTGCAACATCCGCAGAATCCTATTTAGAGGATATACATTGGGCGTGATCATAGATCCAGGAGCAGCTTTTGGGCAGCAGCAGTAGGATTTTTATCTGGGAGCTATCTTCAGTCCAGGGACTCTCGAGGTAGCCTATCTGACGTTCGCAGGATGGAGTCCCTTTCCTTTATTTCAGTTTGTTTTCATTGTACCGAAACAGACATATGTATTTTTTTTCTTTTCATTCAGACTTGTTTGCAGTATTCTATAGTAGTCCATGAGCTATTGACACCAGGTTTTGGGTAGTGATGTGTTTCAAACTTCCGCAATCGATTTCATTTTATTAAACTTAAAGATTTCTGCATTTATTTAATTGTCTTCCAGTATATTATATTGTTGAGATTGGATAGAGTATATTTAATGTTTGCTGGCCTAGCTCCATTAGTAGGCTCCATCACGATGCCCGATAGTGGAAAAAATCCGGGTCGTGACAGATAAATAGGGTACTAAGGTTTTCTATAGGGTGTAAAATTTCAACTTTGGATGGGCAATATTGCTATAGTTCCAACTTAAAATTCGGTATTTCGGTATATCAAAATTTCAAGATCCTAATATCGAGGACCGTACCGTTATACCGAAAATGTAATACCGAATTAGACCGAAATACTGAAAAAACCAAAACCGAAATATCAAATTAATTCAGTCCGGTTCGAAATTTGATTTTTCGGATTTTATGCCTACCCCTAGGCCTAGTGGCGCAAAACCGCGTTGAACAACAAAATTGTAAGGGTTGAAATATGATTAATAAAATCTCTGACTTACAATAAGAATTATTGGTTCATAGAAATATTATATTTCACCAGTAATTCTGTGAGTTAAATTTTTTTGGCCTAAGTTTGTTTCATAGTCCAGAAGACACCAAACCTATTACATTACCATGCAAATCCAGCAATTTATTAATACTTCCATTTCTTTATCCTTTTCCTATAAAATTTCTAAAAATATGTGAGGATTGTGGCAGTATTTTCAAAAAAATTAAATAGCCAAGTGTCCTATTTTACAAATGTCACACCTATTCTAAGTGGCTACTATGCATGTGGAAAATTCCATAAGTGTCTTTGGTCTATTTCAGTATCCGACATGTGGCATTTTTTCTCTTAGTTTTTTGTAAGTGGCATAAGCCAAGTACCAAGTGGCAGAGGAGACATGCCACTTGTCTCAAGTAATTGTTATTATTGAGCTTATAAATAGGCCTTCAATTTCTACGGATGAAACACCAAGAAAAACTAATCATTAGCTTCAAATCACTACTTGCTCTCTTTCTTTCATTCCAATGTTCTTTTTATATCTCCATTTTTTCTATCTTCAGTAGATACTTTATTTGTTTCTTTTAATAACTTGCTAGTATATTAATTTTACTGATTCCTGTATCCTCTAATAAATAGAGGTAGGCTTGTTTAATGTTGGAAAAATATTTCACATTGCTGAAATAGTTTCTTAAGACAGTGCGCAGCAAGACTCAAGCCAATTCATGTATCTACTCACAAATAATATTATTGCATTATTATTATTATTATTTTTGGTGTCATTTTCCTACATGAAATTAACTTAGAATCACCATTAAAATTTACCATGGATGTCACGACCCATTTCCATAATAGGTCATGAAGGCGCCCGACGCCGTTGCCAGGCAAGCCAATACGGAAACATTTCTAACTTCTTATGTTAATTTTATCAGAATTTAAGTGAAATAAATAATCCAATTTGGATTCAAAACCAAAAGTGATAGATAATGTAAGTAACATAATTATGCAACCCAAAACATAAGTCTACCAATGTGTGTGTGCCAAGACCTGGTGTCACAAGTATGAGCATCTAGTAGAATATACAAAAGAATATCTCTATCCTACTGTCTGAGATAAAAAAAGACAACAAAGTAAAGGAAGACTCCATCTGGCTGCTGAGCGGCATAGGAAGGAAGCAGCTCACCGTGGAAGTCTCTACCACAAGCTCAAGGGCGCGCACCTGACAAGTAACCAGATGTATCTGCCTCAGATCCTGTACAATTAAGTACAGAAGTATAGTATGAGTACATAAACAATATGTACCCAGTAAGTATCCCATCTAATCTCGAAGAAGTAGAGATGAGAGGTCGATTCGATACTTACTAGGGTTAATTAATATGAGAAGAGTTCATAATAAGCATGGATTTTGCAAGTTATTAACAATTAATAATCATGGAGTAACAGTTCTTTCCCAAGTACTAACATGGATGCTAGCCCATAGTCTAAGCAGATATGTAACGCCGCCCTTGAAGGACTACTAAGCAAATATGCATAAATAATCACCGTGGGATGTACGGCCCGATCCAACATAAAATAAACTGTGCACTGCCGAGGGTCGGATGGCTCGAACCATAGATGCATCTATTAACCCGCTCGCGAATCACCCGTGTGACGAGTTCAAACAAAAATAAGCTCATTGACAAGTAACAACAACAATCAATATATATATATGAGGAGTAGCCATATACATGAATGCCAATTATTCTCTTTTAAAGGACCAAACAGGATAAAGGTCATTCTCTGGTCTCGTTCTTCTTAATCAAAATAGTTCATGCATATCCAAGTTAATCAAATTGTACTAGAATATCACGTAAAGCATGCTTATGGGTCCTAAACTACCCGGACTTAGCATAATAGTTGCTACACACGGACTCTCGTCACCTAGTACTAATCGATCGCTGCAAATATTAACAACTAAAGATACTAAGGGTTGGAGACAAGATTAAGGAGGTCTAGAGTTATGATTTTCCCAATTTTCGAAATCTTTCCCGCTATGTCTTCTATAATTTCGCCTAAGTATTCTCTATCGACCATAAGCGCTTTGCGTGTTGTAATTCTCTCCTAAGTAATTACGATAATTTACTAGACATACTCTCCCAAGTTACGCTAGCTGGCTTTAATTACAGCTCACTTAGATTGCACCCAAGGTTTCGTTATCCCTAATCCCACTTGTAAACCCTTGGTTATTGATTCCTCACATACGTCGGGAGTGATGTTGTTTAACAGCTACCTAAATATGCACTCTCTCCCGAGTAATACATACTAAATAGGCACAGTCAATTGAGAGCTCTTCAACCGACCACAATATAAACGTAGTTGAAAAAATAGAGAAAAGCTATGGCTCAATTATATAAAAACATAACAAAATCTTGAGTTCGCTTGACGCTCGGGGCCCCTAGGCCCCGCCCGAACATACTGACAAGTGCAAAATCACGAGGCAGACCTACTCGAACCCTCGAAATGCTCAAAACAATGCTAAATCTAGGAATCACCCCCCATAAAACCAAATGAATCAAACTAATGAACTTCAAGTTCTTAATTCTCCTCTAACGGGCCAAAATGCCCTTAAACTACTCGGATTGACACCAAATTTTGTGGGCAAGTCTTAAATGATATTTCGGACCTGTACCAAGCTTCAGAACCAAAGTACGAGCCCGATACCTAAGAAATCAATGGTTTCTAATTTTCTTTAATTCTTTAAAACTTCAATTTAAAAATTTCTAATAAAAATTTATTACTTGGGCTAGGGATTCCGGACATACGCCCAGGTCCTATATTTTCCCATGGACCCTCCGGGACCGTCAAATTATGAATCGAGATCCGTTTTCCCAAAAAGTTGACCGAAGTCAAACTTGGTCTTTCAAGAGAATCCTAAAGAAACAATTGGACATATTTCATTGAATGGTACTGAAGTCCAACATATGTGATAGATCGACATGATACTTCCGAAGCATCGATACATGGAAAACTGGATGAACTCCCGATAAACTGGGGGTAAAGCAAGCTCATAGGAAACCTCCCCAACTCGTCTCAACACCTCAAAGGGACCGATAAACCTCCGGCTCAACTTGCCCTTCTTCCTAAACCTCATAATGCCTTTCATTGGCGAGACCTTCAAGAGAACCATATCTCAAACCATAAATGTTACATCACGAGCCTTCTGATCCGCGTGACTCTTCTGTCTGGACTGAGTTGTGCGAAGCCTCTACTAAATCAACTTCACCTTATCCAAAGTATCCTGTACCAAATTCGTACCAAGTAACTTAGCCTCACCGGGCTCGAACCACCCGATAGGAGAGCAACAATGTCGACCATATAAAGCCTCGTACGGGGCCATCTCTGTGCTGGACTGGTAGCTGTTGTTGTATGAAAACTCCACTAAAGGCAAGAACTGATCCCACTGCCCTCCAAAGTGAATCACACATGCTCTAAGCATATCCTATAAAATCAGAACTGTCCGCTCCGACTGCCCATCGGTCTGAGGGTGGAATGTTGTGCTAAGCTCTACACGAGTCCACAAATCCCTCTAAACGGCTCTCCAAAAATGGGAAGTGAACTGAGGGCCTCTTTCTGATATGATAGAAACTGGCACACCATGCAATCGGACTATCTCCAAAATATAAATCTAAGCATACCTCTCCGTTGTATAAGTAGTCGCCACTGGAATGAAATGAGCCGACTTGGTCAACCTATCCACAATGACCCACACTGAATCAACCTTCGGCAAAGTCTGTGGCAACCCAACTATGAAATCCATGGTGATGCGTTCCCACTTCCACTCTGGTATAGGTATTTGCTGAAGTAGGACACCCGGTCTCTGATGTTCATATTTGACCTGCTGGCAATTCAAACACTTAGTCACATACTTCACTATGTCTTTCTTCATCCCCGCCACCAGTAATGCTGCCTCAAATCACGATACATCTTTATAGCTCCTGGGTGGATAGAATACCGCGAACTGTATGCCTCCTCTAGGATCCTCTTCCTAAGACCATCAATATTAGGAACACATAGACGACCCTGGATTCGCAAAACACCATCCTCGCCAATAGAAACCTCCTTGGCACCCCCCCTCCCCCCGAAGCACCGTCTCTCTGAGGACCGCCAAATATGGATCATCGAACTGTCAGGCCTTTATCTCCCCAAGTAATAAAGGCTGAGCGGCCATGCATGCAAGAACCTAGCTGGCTCCGAAATGTCCAACCTCACAAGCCTGTTAGCCAAGGACTGAATGTCCAAAGCTAGTGGTCGCTCCGCTACTGGAATAAATGCCAAGCTACCCATACTCTCCACTTTTCTGCTCAAGGCATCCGCGACCATGTTCGCCTAGCCCAGATGATAAAGAATGGTGATGTCATAATCCTTTAGTAACTCAAGCCACCTGTGCTGCCTCAAATTAAGATCCCCCTGCTTGAATAAATATTGCAAGCTACGATGATAGGTATAAACCTCACATGACACCCCATATAAATAATGCCTCCATATCTTAAGAGCATAAACTATCGCTGCCAACTCTAGATCGTGCAAAACTGTACTAAGCGATTGCTTCAAATATAATTCGGTTTACAAGTCCGGAGTCGAATCCCACAGAGAACTAAGGCTTATCTATAACTGTTCAATATTGCTAAGAAGAAGAGTTCAAACAATTCCTAAATTATAAATATTAAGATTATTATATCTAATTAACTAAATAATTAAATTAGTAGATTAACAACTAAAGATACTAAGGGTTGGAGACAAGATTAAGGAGGTCTAGAGTTATAATTTTCCTAATTGTCGGAATCCTTCCCGCTATGTCTTCTATAATTTCGCCTAAGTATTCTCTACCGACCATGAGCACTTTGCGTGTTGTAATTCTCTCCTGAGTAATTATGATAATTTACTAGACATACTCTCCCGAGTTATGCTAGCTGGCTTTAATTACAGCTCACTTAGATCGCACCCAAGGTTTCGTTATCCCTAATCCCACCTTTAAATCCTTGGTCATTGATTCCTCACATATGTCGGGAGTGATGTTGTTCAATAGCTACCTAAATATGTACTCTCTCCCGAGTAATACACACTAAATAGGCACAGTCAATTGAGATCTCTTCAACCAATCACAATATAAACGTAGTTGAACAAATAGAGAAAAGCTATGGCTTAATTATATAAAAACATAACAAGAATTTATCCTACAAAAGGTTCTATCAAAACCNTAATGAGAAAAAGAAAGTGGAAGGAAAAAAACTCGTAGAAGAATTCGCAAGCCTTGCTCCTATTGTGTCTCTGCCTCCTTAGGTCAAATTTGTGTCAAAAATATGTCCAATTCTAAAATACTATTTTCCATGTATATATACCAAGTAGAGTCGGACCCAAATAATTATACCTTCTCCTACGCGAAAAAGGACAATATTTCACGTATGGATTGCCGCGGCCGCGGTATACCGCGGTAGACTGCGGTATATGGCAGGTATACTGCCTCAGCCCACCTCAGGCCCGCGGTCGCAGTTTCTACCGCAGTTTTCACCCTGTTCCATTTGGAATTTAGAAAAACGTAAAACATGAAAGATTACATATTTGAGTTAGCTTTCCAACCATATATTGTGGAACCTAAATGGATTTATGATCAGAACGTTATATCCATTTTACTAGACAGTACCCAATATACATACTCGAGTCTTCGTTTGTTCTTAACTATCAAAGTTAACCCCTGACACGATCCCGGCTTAATTCCTTGGACTTTTACTCAGTCTTCAAAGCTCTAAATCACTTGAATTCATTCCATAATACCTACATAGATCGGAATCACTCCTACAAGGCATAAAACACACAGTTAGCGCAAGACATTTGAGATTAAAGTTCAAACTCAATTAAAGTGCAGTAAATTAGAGTGTAATAAGCGACTAAAATACGTAATTATAGCTCATCATCAACACCCCACACTTAAATCATTGCTCGTCCTCGAGCAATCAAACTACACTGTTTTTTATAAACATGACCTTTTTAAACAATTCTCCTAACTCATCACACCAAAAGTATACAAAATAGACTAAGCACAAAAGCGTAACATCTTCACCTCAAGATTTGACTCACAAGTACCACGCATTATTCACAACTCACCTGCTTACTCTAACATAGAGGTCACTGACATTAGCTTTCCTTCATGAATCAAGTGCCTTCACACAATAAAAGAGAGTAGTTCCACACAATAAAATTTAAGAACACTTAGAAACTCAAGATAAAAAGAATTCACTCACTCTCAAAAATAACATTCATATGCCACAAAAGATGCACCATAAGCTTTCCCGTAGTGTACTACTCCACTAATCNCTTTAACATTCAAACCTCATACTTATGTCAAACCAAACTCCACCTTCTCATCAATATACATCAACTCCAAAATTATTTAAGCACAATCATATCAAGAGTCACCACTATCAAAGAATATTTTTTTTACAGCAATACAACTATTTTGTTTTTCTTTTCTTTTTCAATTCAAGTGGCTCTTGCTTTTCAAATCAGTGCACCCTTTCTCCTTATTTCATTAGTTCCACTCAAAAGCCAAACTAACCACCCCACAATTTAACTTTTACAAAGTTCATAAACAATTCAAGTGCTCATAAGAGGTTACAATGGTTCAAATAGATGGTCAATTCAAACAAATGGGTAAGGCTTGTAATGTGGTTGCCAAAGAAACAAGAGTACAGGTTCAAAGGGGTTAACTACGATACATAACAATTAGGTGGGTGGAATATACATATCTGGCTCAACAAGAAAATGCCTATATCACTTCCAAGACTGAACAACACTACTATTTCGATTTGCAAACACACATGGCAAGTTCTAGGCATCAAATGCAATGCACTGAATAACACAAAACCTTACACACACATGGCACATAACTCACTCAGGATTGGATTCATAGACACTCTAGTCAAAGCAGTTAAGCAAAGTTAAGATAATACAATTTAAGGTACTTCTACTAGAGTAAAAAATTGAGCCTAAGCGTCACAACCAAAGTACCCACTATTCTCAAGGCATAACCAAGTCAAAAGATATTGCTTCAATTCAAAGCACAACACAATGGCTCCTACTCACAAAAAAAAAACTAACTACATTCGGTTCAAATATAACCCTTGGAAAAGAACCGTGGTTTTAAAAAAAACCAAGGGGTAATTGTTACACTACCTATCAAAAGAAAATCTTTTTTTTAGACTTAAATCCCTCAAGAAAATTGTCTAATAGATCCATCGTCAGGAAAAGTCCAATCCTTTTTTTTCTTCGTTTTTTTAAAAAAATAAAAAAAATTATTCAATTAAACTAACACAACTAAAATAGCATAGAAAGTCACCAAGATAATCTCCTCACCCCACACTTAAAATTGTGTATTGTCCCTAATGCACACATACTAATAAGAGGGTAAAAGAAACTCTCTGGTAGCCCAAAGGCCGAAGCACTAGCAGCTCATGGGGTACTTAGACTTCTCCCAAGCTTGGTCCTTCGTGCGGGTACCTCATACTTAGTTCCAACCATTTGGTTTGCTGTTGCATCCTTCCAATACATTTGCTTTCCATGCTCCTAGAAAATAAAAAATTAATACTATTAAAATAATACAATAAAAAAATAAAAAATAAATAAAAGAAAGTAATAAAGCTGGGTTGCCTCCCAACAAGAGCTTGATTTAACGTCGCGGCACGACGTGAATCACTTTCTGCCTCCACTTTGAACTTATGAATCGGACCCCAAGTTTTGATTCTCTATGATCATGCTCATGGGGTGGTGGAACGAACCTGACTGGCCCAATAAAATAATGTAGTATTCTGCACCTTTTGGCCTTTAGATGAGGTATGTAATCCCGACTTTCTGGCAAGAATAATTCCAGGATATAAGCACTTTGTTCCTCATTCCTTGGCTCCTCAAATGGCTCGGACGACTCTATTTCCATATCATCATCTAAACACAATGTGGAAAAATGCTTGGAATGAGGACCAATGCGCTCAACTACATGAACATTGGGACTGTCTACATTCTCAATACTAATGACAATAAAGTCAACTAAATATGTATCCTCAATATCCTTGGTTGACTCTAGTATCTCTTCTACAACATCGACATCCTCAAAATCTAGTGTGATTGATTGTTGGTGTTCTACTCTAGACTCCTCCTCTAGCTCATCCTCGTATTTTTTTAAATCCTCCATCATAATGGCAATTTCTACAGCCAATTCATGCTCATATTGGCTACTATCCACAATGTCAACTTGTTATGCTTTACAAGGTTTAATTAATTTATTCGTTTGAGCCTCCAAGTTGTGAATAGTTGCCCCTTGCCTTTGTACCCGCAGTTGTATCTCATCATATTGTTCCGTAAGGCACTTTAGCATATCTTTGATCTCTTTCAGGTCCTCATACCAGGGTTCTTTGTTCCTATTAACTTCACAAGAAAAAGAAGAACCATCAAAGTAAGGGGTTTGGGGAAAATAAGAACTATAAGCACAACCATGAAAGTGAACATCTTGACTACCACACATGTCACACACATTCCATACATAAGATTGAGTTGGTGCACAAAACTCACTCTCGGGAATATTTTGATAATTTTGCCCTGAGTGATTTCCTTCACAATATGCATAAGGAGGATTAAAAGTAGAATTACTAACATAAAAATTCTCATAATTCCATGATTCCATGTTTCTCAAATAAACAAATAAAACTAAAAAAAAATCAAATAAAAAAATAAAAGTTCAAACTTGAAACCTAATAATATGTACACCTATAACTACACTGTTAGCTCCCCGACAATGACACCAAAATTTGATTACGCCCAACTATGCGTTATAAAAAGGACTAAGCGATCATTGCAAATATAATCCGATTTACAAGTCCAAAGTCGAATCCCACAGAGAACTAAGGCTTAGCTATAACTATTCAATATTGCTAAGAAGACAAGTTCGAACAATTCCTAAGTTATAAATATTAAGATTCTTATATCTAATTAACTAAATAATTAAATTAGTAGATTAACAACTAAAGATACTAAAGGTTGTAAACAAGATTAAGGAGGTCTAGAGTTATGATTTCCCCAATTGTCGAAATCTTTCCCGCTATGTCTTCTATAATTTTGCCTAAGTATTCTCTACCAACCATAAGCGCTTTGCGTGTTGTAATTCTCTCCCAAGTAATTACGATAATTTACTAGACATACTCTCCCAAGTTGCGCTAGCTGGCTTTAATTACATCTCACTTAGATCGCACCCATGGTTTCGTTATCCCTAATCCCACCTGTAAACCCTTGGTTATTGATTCCTCACATATGTCAGGAGTGATGTTGTTCAACAGCTACCTAAATATGCACTTTCTCCCGAGTAATACATACTAAATAGGCACAGTCAATTGAGAGCTCTTCAATCAACCACAATATAAACGTAGTGTTGATACCCAATTTTTCCCCATATATTTTTTATACTCAAAATACTTTCAAAAATAGCATATGTATGCATATATAAGCATGCCCAAAAGTTCTAATATTTTTCCCAATTTTTTTAGATTTTTTAAAGGTCAATTCATTGTCTATTTTAACAGTACAAAATTCAAATTATCTCCAAAATTATTATTTTTTGGTGAATAACTTATTTTATTCTCATATTTACACCAAAATATAATTAAGGTGATTTTTGCATATTTTTACTAATTTATTTGGCATTTTTAAAACCAAATTGCATATAATTGCAATTATGGCCTATTTC
>MU685615.1:0-31340 GCA_026770625.1 Nicotiana glauca
TCAACAGTTCAAGATTACGCACCGTAATTCCACCCCGTATCGTCCCAAGGCGAATGGCGCGGTTGAGGCAGCCAATAAGAACATAAAGAAAATATTGAGGAAAATGGTAGAAGGGTCCAGGTAATGGCATGAAAAGCTACCATTTGCATTGTTGGGTTATCGCACTAATGTTTGTACTTCAGTAGGTGCAACTCCTTATTTGTTGGTATACAGAACTGAAGCAGTGATACCAGCAGAAGTTGAAATTCCATCCCTCCGGATTGTCGCTGAGGCTGGGATTGATGATGATGAATGGGTCAAAGACCGATTGGAGTAGTTGAGCTTGATCGATGAAAAGAGATTGGCAGCAGTGTGTCATGGCCAATTGTATCAAAAAAGGATGGCAAGAGCATATAACAAGAAGGTGCGTCCCAGAAAATTTGAAGTGGGACAGCAGGTGTTGAAACGAATTCTGCCACATCAGGCCGAAGCAAAGGGCAAGTTCGCCCCAAATTGGCAAGGACCATTCATTGTGACCAGAGTGTTATCCAATGGCGCCTTGTGTCTGACAAATGTCGAGGTAAGATGTATCGACATGGCTATCAATTCCGATGCAGTCAAGAGATATTATGTATGATTTCCTTGATTGTAATTGATTGTTGTTTGTTTGTTTGTACTTGGCATTTATCAGAGAATGAAATGACGGAGGCAATTCTTTCTCCTATCCAAACACTTTAACCTTTGCTTCCCCCTTTGAGCCTTATTTATTCTTTCATACCCCTCTCTTGGAATCATTAATGAAAATGAAAAATGAAAAATGAGGAGAAAAGAAAAGAAAGAAAGAAAAGAAAGTCACAAAAAAAACAAATGAATTGTGTGAACTACGTTCGACCTGATTGCTCAAGGAGGATACGTAGGCGCCTCACGGCTCGGTCATAGTGTAATAAAAATAAAAAATCCCCCAAGCAAGAAAACTGGGGCAGAAGTTATGTTTTAAAATTTTGGAAAAAGTTTGATTCCAGGAGTTGTAATGTTTTACCCATCGAAGTTATTTCGAATTTTTGATATCCTTTTCTTTTATCCCCGCACAAAAAACCATGTTGATGTCCAAAAAAGACCTCCTGATCAGTATCCGAGAGGTGCCAAGCCAGGCAAATAAAAGCCAAGAGTAACACACTGATCCCCGACTGAATGAGGGTCATGAGCTGAAGGAATTGATAGCCAAAAGAATCCCCAGTAGAGAAAATCTTATCAGTAACACTCCAATCCCCAGCGGAGAAAGAAAAATAAAATGAGAGAGTCTTATCGGTGAAAACCTTCACAGACACCATAAGGCGACGAAAGCTGAGAGAAACAAAATGAGAGAGTCTTATGGTGAAAACCTTCACAGGCACCATAAGGTGACGAAAGCTGAGAGAAACAAAACAAGAGAGTCTTATGGTGAAAACCTTCACGGGCACCATAAGGCGACGAGAGTCGAGAGAAATGAGAGAGTCTTATAAGTGAAAACCCCTCGAAGGGCACTATGAGGCGACAAGATAAGATTGGCGGAAAGGATCCGCATTTGGCAAAGAATGGGGTGCCTGCTCATCCCCAGCAAAATGAAGCCATCAGAAAGATTGATTGATAAATAGACTGGGTTGGTTAGATCCGGAATGCGCGACGTGATCATTGGGACCGGTTATCCCGCTCAGATAAGTTCTTTCTCTTTTTTCTTTTACCCCGACATTTGTTCAAGGAGACTTTTTCTTTTTCTATGTTTTGAAGTCATCTCTTCCTTTGTTTAAAGACTTTTTTTCAGCAGTTTGTTTTTGAGAAAGACTTTTCAGAGCTTACTACCAATTGCCAAAATGGTGCCTAGCAAAATGCGAGCAGGACAGACCAAAGATAAAGGAAAATATGGAGAAAACAGAAAAACAACAATGGAGAAATTTGTGGATAAAGATCGTCGGGAAGAAGGAGCATCCCCTGGCATACTATCGACCAAAGTTCCAAGAGGGTCGGACAACGCAGGGTGGGGAAAGGAAAAAGGGAAAAACCATCCCCAGCAGAAATATAATCCCCAGCAAATCACATCATTCCCCAACAAGTTTTGGAAACGCAGAGTAGGAAAAGGAAAGGGAAAAACCATCCCCAGCAGGAGGGGCACGACCACTCACCATGTTTTAAACTAACAAATTTTCTTTGATTTGAAGCACGAAAAGGAAATGTTATTGACGGCGGAAAGGCATGCCGCAAAGAAGATCACGAAAACTGGGGCAGAAAATTTTCTGCCATTGTTGAAAATTTTCTCGAAGGAACGAAGAAATCAATTCAAGTTACTTTTCAGTTGTTGCAGTCGGGAGCCCGCCCGTAGAACGGAGGTGTTACTTTTTAGTTGTTGAAATTGGGAGCCCGCCCGTAGAACGGAGGTGTTACTTTTCAGTTTGTTGAAGTCGGGAGCCCTCCCGTAGAACGGAGGTGTTACTTTGTAGTTTATTGCATTCGGGAGCCCGCCCGTAGAACGGAGGTGTTACTTTTTCAGTTGTTGCATTCGGGAGCCCGCCCGTAGAACGGAGGTGTTACTTTTAAGTTGTTGCAGTCGGGAGCCCGCCCGTAGAATGGAGGTGTTGCTTTTTAAAGTTGTTGCAGTTGGGAGCCCGCCCGTAGAACGGATGTGTTACTTTAAGTTGTTACAGTCGGTAGCCTGCCCGTAGAACGGAGGTGTTACTTTTAAAGTTGTTGAAGTCGGGAGCCCACCCGTAGAACGGAGGTATTACTTTTTTCAGTTGTTGCATTCGGGAGCCAGCCCTCAGAACGGAGGTGTTTCTTTTTAAAGTTGTTGCAGTCGGGAGCCCGCCCGTAGAACGGAGGTGGCTCTTTTAGTTGTTGAAGTCGGGAGCCCGCCCGTAGAATGGATTTGTTACTTTTAAGTTGTTGCAGTCGGGAGCACGCTCGTAGAACGGAGGTGTTGCTTTTTAAAGTTGTTGCAGTCGAGAGCTCGCCCGTAGAACGGAGGTGTTACTTTTTAGTTTGTTGAAGTCGGGATCCCGCCCGTAGAACGGAGGTGTTACTTTGCAGTTTGTTGCATTCGGGAGCCCGCCCGTAGAACGGAGGTGTTACTTTTCAGTTTGTTGAAGTTGGGAGCCCGCCCGTAGAACGGAGGTGTTACTTTGCAGTTTGTTGCATTCGGGAGCCCGCCCGTAGAAGGAGGTGTTACTTTTCAGTTGTTTCATTCGGGAGCCCGCCCGTAGAACAGAGGTGTTACTTTTAAGTCATTGCATTCGGGAGCCCGCCAGTATAACGGAGGTGTTACTTTGTAGTTTGTTGCATTCGGGAGCCCGCCCGTAGAACGGAGGTGTTACGTTCCAGTTGTTGCAGTCGGGAGCCCGCCCGTATAAAGAAGGTGTTACTTTTAAAGTTGTTGAAGTCGGGAGACCTCCCGTAGAATGGAGGTGTTACTTTTCAGTTTGTTGAAGTCGGGAGCCCGCCCGTAGAACGGAGGTGTTACTTTGCAGTTTGTTGCATTCAGGAGCCCGCCCGTAGAACGAAGGTGTTACTTTTCAGTTGTTGCAGTCGGGAGCCCGCCCGTAGAACGAAGGTGTTACTTTTCAGTTGTTGCAGTCGGGAGCCCGCCCGTAGAACGGAGGTGTTACTTTTAAAGTTGTTGAAGTCGGGAGCTCGCCCGTAGAACGTAGGTGTTACTTTTCATTTTGTTGCATTCAGGAGCCCGCCTATAGAATGGAGGTTGTTAAATTTTAAGTTGTTAAAGAAGTCAGGAGCCCGCTTGTAGAATGGAGGTTGTTAAATTTTAAGTGGTTAAAGAAGTCAGGAGCCCGCCTGTAGAATGGAGGTTGTTAAATTTTAAGTTGTTAAAGAAGTCAAGAGCCCGCCTGTAGAATGGAGGTTGTTATATTTTAAGTTGTTGATGGAGTCAGGAGCCCGCCTGGAGAATGGAGGCTGAATTACCTTTAAATTGCTATTGAAGTTAGGAGCCCGCCTGCAAAACAGAGGAATACATTTCAAGATCAAATCAGAAGTCAGTAAGGCGGAAGGTCACAACCAAAAATCCCCAGCATAACAAGTTTTAATGAAGGAAGCAGTATCCCCAGCGGACAAAACAAAATGATGAAACTTGTGTTCAGAAAAAGCAAAAGGCCAGTGTCATACCCAGCAGTTTCCGCAAGAAAGAAGCACCGGAGGAAACACAAGCCGACAAGAAAGCAAGGCAACAAGAGCAAGTTGAAGATAGATAAGATTTGTAGTTCCTAGTTAGTCTAGCTTTTTGTTTTCTTTTAGCAATGGTGTAATAAGGAGATCAGTAAGCGGTAGTAACGGCATGCAGCAACAGTAACAACAAATTGCGGTCCCATTACCAAAATTTCCCGAACTACATTAACCTGATTCCCTTTTAGCCAGGGATATGTAGGAAACCTTTGAAGCAAAGGTCCGGTTAAATATTTTAAAAAATGCTTCACACGGAGTAGTCAAGTGGGAAAAATCGCTTGTATCTGCTCACTTTATCTTTGCACGAAAACCCTTCGTGTATCCGGACAAAGAGGGACAGTTGTGAGCACGTGATTTTTGCCCTATACGAATTACTCCAAAATAATTTTTTTTGTTTGTTTGCAATTGTTATGAATTTTGTGTCATTGTCTGCATTTGTCGTTGCGTGTTTATTTGTGTAAATCAATGAAAATAAAAAATACATGTTGCATGCACATTTTGGGATTTAATTGTGCACTTAGAAATTAACTAAATCAATTTTGATTTTAAAAGAAAGAAAATTAAAAAAAATACGTATTTGTTGTACTTTTGTCATTTAATGTATAATTGTGTGATTTTTTGTTTTAATTGATATTTAGTCTAGTGTGTTAATTATTAATTAAGAGTTAATTAATATTTTTTAGGTTAATTTTGGTTTTACAATTTATTGTAGAATTTTTTGTTGATTAGAAATTAAAAGAAGAAAAAGAAAACAAGTGAAAAATGGAGAAATTCGGAACTGGGTCGCTTAATTGGACCCAAATCAGGCCCAAAGAAATGCCTCCCACCTGGTCCAGACAACCTGTCTCACAGGACATCGAAACAACGGAGTATGGTGGTTATACTACGTCGTTTAGAGGGCAATCAATCTCAGCCACTCAATCCCCATCAATCCAACGGCCCTCATCCCGTCTCCTAACCCATCTCACCAACCCGACCCGTTACCCGTTCCCCACCGACCCCCAATCTAGACCAAACGACGTCGTTTGTTTTAGTTTAATCGATCCTGGCCGTTGATCTTGAGTGATCTAACGGTCCAGGATCATTTTCCCCCATACTATATATTCCTAATCCATACCCCACCCCCAAACCAAACACCCCCTATCTTCGTCTCTCTCAGAGACGAACCCCATTTCCTAAACCCTAGCCGCCACCCAACGCTTCCGCTAGAAAACCCGGCGGCAACGATGCTACCGACGACCAAATTAACACCCTAAAGCCATTGGACCACCCTCAATACAAATCCCTTACCCGTTTTGCTCGAATCAGCCCGTAGCTTCTCGAATCTTCCATCGAAGATTCGAGCAAAACTTGAAACTACCCCAACCGGCCCCAAACTCATACCGAACATCTCCCTAAACCCCATCGTCAACAAACCCCCGTTGGTTTGGTTCGAATCAAACCAAAACCATTCGAACCCCAAATCGAACCCCCAAGAACCCTAAAAAACCAAAGGTGGAAATGAGTATTGGTCGATTAATTAGTTTCCATGGTAATTCCCTGTCTTTGTCAGTACAACTTGAATCACCTGTGTGTACTGTTCGATTCTGGTTGTTTGCTATTGATTGTATGTATTGTAATTTATATAGTCGATTGGATAGGTGTCGTCGATTAGTTTTACATGCCTGAATGATAGAATAACCTGATAATAGTTTGATTCACACTGCTTCAATTATGATTGAATCATTGTTTGAATCTAGTTGTGAATTTATTATAGTTGTTACGGTTTTGGTGGTTGATTAGGATCCAGCTTAATTAACTCTCTGTTAATCGATGCCTGTTCTGTTTTCTTAAATCACTAAAGGCCTGTCAGGATCTAAGGGGTGGGAATTTAATACACTAATTAAACAAGGAATTTAGGTTGATGACTGTTTCAAACACTTAAGGTCAGAAAACAGAAATCATGGGCACCATTTCATTAAGACTGTTAGGGCACTCTTGAAATTTAAATCATGCTGCCCATGTTAGGCAATAAAATAATGAGGTCAGGGAAAATGGAAAAGGTTTTCTGACTTTTGAAATGCTCTTAATAGCTGGACATTCAGTTCTGCAGAGAAATAAAATGGGTTTTAGATTTAAAAAATGAAAAAGAAACACTCTGAAAAATTTGTAAGAAGATAGTGCCTACAAATTGTTAAAATAAGAAGTAATGGGAAAAAGGTTTGGTCTGTTTTAGTGGAGGGTTCCCGAGGCATTTAGCAGCCTATTTTTGGTTATAAATAGGCTAAGGTTTAACCGAAAAAAGGATTGGATTTTGGAACATTAGAAATTCAGTATTGAGAGGCTCGAATTTCAGACTAAGATTTTAGAGTTTAAAAGCAAATCTAGGCTGAATTTTTACACTAAAGGTTCAGTTAGTTTGAGAGTTACAAAACTGAAAGTGAGGTCTCTTTGCTATTGAAATCAGTACTGCTATGCTACTGTTTCATTAAAGTTCTAGGTTTCTTTCTGCTTCTGCCTGTGATACTGCTTGGGGTTTCTGGGATTGGTGTTGTTGTTTGGTTATTTTTGAAACTGTTATTGGTTGTGGGATCATCTCTGTTAGTTTTAAAATCTATCCCTGGGTGTTCTATTTGCTACTGTTGTTGCTGATTGTTGTTGCTGCTTTGCTACTGCTGATCCTCTTCTTCTTCCTATCCTATTTCTCCAATCCCGGTACACAGCTCCTAATACTTTAATGTAAACCTGAGCTTGAAGAATGAATGAGTAAATGTTATCCAAATGGTTGTTCGAGTGGATGTTATCTATGTTCACTTATTGTGTTCATTAGCTTAACTTGTATAAACGAACTTGGGACTGTGTTAGGGCTGATGGAAATTGTTTAAATCGCTTGATTGCATTTGGCTTAGGCTGTAACATCATTAATCTGATTCAAATTAGGTGGGCAATTGACCTAGATTAATTAGTGAATTAGTGATTGTATTCATGAAGTATAATTTAAAGCCTGTGAGTATTTGAAGGGTCATATTCAGTATAGTATAAGTGATATTGTTAAAGTAACATTCTAAGGCTTTTTGTTAAAATCCAGGGTTTATAATTTCATTTGAGCCAATTAGCTAAAAAACATCCAGTTTAACCTCACTCAAGGTTTCGTTGTTTCATCATTTAGTGGTGTGAATTAATTTGTGTAAAAGATAAATGATTTGGATGTTGCATTAATTTGTTCGACCAATGCAAGTTCTAGTTGAAGCTTCTCGTGTGTGTATAGTTTCGAATCCAGATCCCCAAGTGCTTTGGGGCTGTGTTGCGTAAATTGGAAGGCCAAGTCCATAATGTGTATTTGGCAATTGGACTTGGACAAACATTGCTGGGACTCGATCCCCTCCCCCCATTTCCTTTACGCGGTTGGCTAGTTTAGAACTGGGCCAATTTCAGGCCCAGTTTATGATGTCTTTTGCCTAAGACGATTAAATGGGCTCTGTGAGGTCATTGGTACAAATAAACAATTGATTCATTAATTGTAATGTGACGTTCAGGTTTTGAGTTAGGTAACGGGTCCAAGCTAAAAGGTCCGTCCTTTTGTTTGGGCCCGGACTTGAACTTGAGGCCGGGCTTTAACATTAATTAATTAGGACCCTTTCCTTTTCTTTTAGAGACAAAAAAATAAAAATAAAAATATAGTCTCTCTTAGGTTTATCCTTTAAAATAAAAATGAGACGAGCCTCGCCCAATGAAACACAAAATTGCGGGGCCCTCAATAAAGGTTTAAAAATACTTAGAAAAATCGGGAAGGGCCGTTTAGCGAATTTCACGGCCCTCCCAAAAGATAATGACGCGTTAGACTCTTTAGACGCAATTCTAATAAAATTACCTCCTTAAACTCGGGTGTGCATTTCATGCGACCCAAATCAAATCCCATAACATTGAATAGAGTGTGCTCAAGATTGCGGGTGCATTTCATGTGACGCGATCCGAAGGCACGCTTTAAACGACGTTCACCCTTCTTTGAAAATATGTATTAAATAAAAGCGGTTGAAAGGTAAAAATGCACATAGGTTTGAGCATGTACTAAAATCAGATAATTAAGCCAGATATAACAGTTAAATGACCGTGCTAGAACCACGGAACTCGGGAATGCCTAACACCTTCTCCTGGGTTAACAGAATTCCTTATCTGAATTTCTGATTCGCAGATTGTAATATGGAATCAAAATTTTCCTCGATTCGGGATTCAAACCGGTGACTTGGGACACCATAAATCTCTCAAGTAGAGATTCCAACTCTTAATAATAAATTCCGTTTCGATTGTCCTTTAATTGGAAAAACTCCCTCTACCACGTCCCTTCGCAGGTTGCAGTAGCAGAAAAAGGAGGTGTGACAATCACCTCTGTCATATCATTGTTGGGGCATTCCTTCACCATAGTTCTATATCTCTCCCAAATCTCGTGTAATGGTTCGGTGGGCTCCTGCTTGAAGGCTAAGATCTCATCCCGTAGTGCTACTATGTGCCTTGGTGAGAAAACTTTGGCAATGAACTTATCCGCCAACTCATCCCAAGTTGTGATGGAGTGGTTGGGAAGTCACTCAAGCCAATCCAATGCCTTCCCTCTAAGTGAGAATGGTAAGAGCATCAATTGAAGTGCATCCTCGGACATATTGGTTTGCTTGCTCCCCCAACAGGTATCCACGAACCCCTTGAGATGTTTGTAAGCATTTTGAGTGGCAGCGCCCGTGAAGTACCCACGCTACTCCAGAAATGTCAACATCACATTAGTAATTTGGAAATTGCTCGCCCGGATCTGGGGCGGAACAATTGCACTTGCATAGCCTTGGTTGGGAAGAACTATAGGAGCCACTCTTGGAGGTGGCGGAGGAGGGTCTGGAATGTTCTCATTTGCATTGGCTTGGCAGCCTCTACGTTTTCCTTGAGGTGAAAGAGGCACCTCTTCATCTCCATTGTCATCAACCTCCTCCCCCGCAATCATGTTTCCAAGAGGTTCATTAGCATTTAATGACATTTTGTACCTGAAGTTGTGACACACACAAATTAGTAACAAAGAAGGAAAGAAGAACAAAATACAAAACTATTTAGATAGATAGCCAAAACCATTAGATCCCCGGCAATGGCGCCAAAAAGTGATCGAGGCCAACCCTACACTACTATTGAGTAGCGAGAGAGGTCGAAGCAGCTTTTACCCAATTTAGGGTCGGGATCGATTTCCACAGGGAGCTAGATATTGGAGTTGGGTGTCTATCTAAAGTGGAGTTGTGTATTTGCTCCAAATTGCACTTCTACACATTTTTGGTTTAAATTATGATTCTAATTTTATAAATGACAATGCTCAATTAAACTACTATAAGCTAGGATTAAACTATTGCGAGTTGTTCCAATGATTAAAAGGCACTAGGGTAGTGACTTTTGCCTAGGTGGTCAATTGACAGATTCTTGAGTCTAAAGCTATATTGACACATTTGGGGAGTATGATATAACCATTGCTCGATTTTACTCACTCAATACCTCTTGGTAGTTCGAGTGATTTCGCCCCAATTGGCTTTCTCAAGACCAATTGGGTATGCAATTTTGCATAAGGAATTAAGGTTCAAGTCGAGTATTACGATCTCTCGGTTTAACCCTTTAATTGGGGCTATCAATTCTCTTGAGTACGCCCCAATTCCTTGTTGGACTATTTCTAGAGACTTAGGCTCTCTTTCTCAAGAAGAGCAAAAGTCAACTAAACACAAACTAGTGTTTGCAACCACTAATTTAGCAATTAAACATAAAATTAGCCCAAATATCAAACACCCATAGTCAATCAAGCCCTAAAATACAAGACCCATCAATTACCCACACTAGGGTTGAGTCACAATCCTAGCTGATGGGTCTAGCTACTCATAATTAGAGAGAAAAACAAAGAAATAGATGAAGATAGACTCATAATAATTAATTACTAAAAAGAACTTGAAGATTCAATGGTGAAATTAAGCTAAAATTACTCAAGATAGCAAAATAACCCAAGTCACGAGCGCAGCTCTACGTACAAAACTATCTACTTACCTAAAAATAGGAAAAGAATCTATTTATACTAGGCTAAAAACCTCGGATAAAAATACCCTTGCGGGGCTAGTGCGGACCGCACAAAATCACGTGCGGCCGCACTAAGACTCTTGACTTGATTTTCCAGCTCTCTGAACTTGGGCAATACAGACCGCACAAAGTCTAGTGCGGTCGCGGTGGCTTTTAGTGTGGTCCGCATGAAATGGAGAGCGGACCGCATTGGGCTTCAAACTTGAAATTGGCAACTCTCTAAACCTTCCATCTGCGGACCGCACTAAATCGAGTGCGGCCGCATTGATCCCAGTGCGGACCGCACAAAATCTCGTGTGGCCGCATTGCCTTTGTGCTTGAGTAGCAGCCTCTCTGAACCTCACTTGTGCGGACCGCACATAATGGTGTGCGGCCGCACTGGCCCTGTTCTGCTTGAATTTTGTCTTGTCTTGGTACTTGTACAAATTTGACTCCTTTTTTTAGCTGATCTTAGGCACCTTGTCACCTTGTTGATCAAACTTGCAATTAAGCACAACTTGTGAGCCTTTGGGACTATTTTGTACACATTTCTAATAAAAACTTGAGCATGAAGGAGTGTAAAATGCATCATATTCCCTAGTTATCAAGTATAAGTGTTGCAAAGTTGACCGTAGTTGGAACAATATGAAGACGGACTTAGAATGAAAATCTGATGGTTCCGTTAGCTCCGTTGGGTGATTTCGGGTTTAGGGGCATGGTGGGATTGTGTTTTGGAGGTCCGTAGCTAATTTAGTCTTGAAATTCCGGAAGTTTGATATTTGAAGTTTCCGGTTTGATAGTAAAATTTTTATCAAGGGTCGGAATAGCTTCGTAGTGTTGAATGTGACGTGTGTGCAAAATTTCAGGTCATTCAGATGAGATTTGATAGACTTCTTGATCGAAAGCGTATTTTGAGAAATTTGGAGTTCTTGGGCTTGAATCATGGTTAATTTGAGGTTTCGATGTTGTTTTAGGTATTTTAAGGATTGGTACAAGTTTGGATAGCGGTATTAGACTTGTTGGTGCCTTTGGTTGAGGTCCCGGGATGATTTCGGATGGTTGACGGGAAGTTTTGAGGTATATTGCAGTTGCTGAACTTTGTTGCTTTTGGTATTTCCGCACCTGCGGTTTGGGGACCGCAAGTGTGATTCCGCACATGTGGAAGAAGAGCCGCAGAAGCGGAAAGAGGAGGAGTCATTAGGAACCGCTGATCACGCCCAACTATGCCTCATAAAAGGATAATGCGGTCGTTGCAAATATAATCCGGTTTACAAGCCCGGAGTCGAATCCCACAAAGAACTAAGGTTTAGCTACAGCTATTCACTATCACTAAGAAGACAAGCTTGAACAATTCCTAACTTATAGATATTTAGATTCTTGTGTTTAACTAATTAACTAACAAATTAAACTACTAAATTAACAACTAAATATACTAAGGGTTAGAGACAAGATTAAGGAGGTCTAGAGTTATGATTTCCCCAATTGTCGGAATTCTTCCCGCTATGTCTTCTATAATTTCGCCTAAGTATTCTCTAACAATCATGAGCACTCTTATTATCGTAAATCTCTCCCGAGTAATTACGACAATTTACTAGACGCACTCTCTCGAGCTATGCTAGCTGGCTTTTAATACAGCTCACTTCAGATCGCACCAAGGCTTCGTTATCCCTAATCTCACCTTTAAACCCTCGTTTATTGATCCCTCATATACTCTGGGAGTGGTGTTATTCAACAATTACCTAATATGCACTCTCTCCCTTGTTATGCATACTAAATAGGCACGGCTAATTGAGAGCTCTTCAATCAACCAGAATATAAACGTAGTTGAACAAATAGAGAAAAGCTATGGCTCAATTATATAAAAACATAACAAGAATTTATCCTACAAAAGGTTCTATCAAAACTCTAGATAACAAATTAGCTATTCATAATAGTATGTAAAACTACAATACTAAAAGTCATAACCAACAATGAAAAATAGGAAGAGGAAGGAAAAACTCGTAGAAGAATTCTCCGCCTTGCTCCCAATGTGTTCTTGCCTCCAAGGGTGTTGTCTAACCCTAAAGTAGTGTCTCTTGCCTCCTTAGGTCTAATTTTTGTCCAAAATATGTCCCCTCCTTGTTCTTGGCCAGCTTCCTTGGTTTAATATAGGGTTTAGAGCTTAAAACCCCGTGTTTTGCACATAAGTCTCTAAAATTTCCGCCTCCTGCTGCGGTTTTGCCGCGTTCGCGGTAGAACCATGGCCAAACATGCCCTCTGATTCTTCAGTTGTCCGCGACCATCTTCTACCGCGGTTCTGCCGCGGTCGCGGTGGAACCAAGGTTTATCACCCTGTTCCATTTGGAATTTGGAAAAACGTAAAACATGAAAGTTGTAGCCCTTTGAGTTAGCTTTCCAACCATTTATTATAGAGCCAAAATGGAGTTCTGAGAAAAAAATTTATGTCCAATTTACTAGACAATGGGCAATATGCCTCATCGGGTCTTCGTTTATTCTCAACTATCAAATTTGACCCCCGAACACGATCCCGGCTTAATTCCTTGAGCTTTTACTCAAAATTCAAAGCTTCAAATCACTTAAATTCATTCCATAATATCTATATAGCTCGGAATCACACCTACAAGGCATAAAACACACAGTTAGCGGAAAACACTAGCGATTAAAGCGCAAACTCAACTAAAGTGCAGTAAATTAGAGTGTAATAATCGACTAAAATACGTAATTATAGCCTATCATCAACCGCAGATGCGGTATGTTTTTCTGCAGAAGCGGTACCGCACCTGCGGGTGGGGAGCCGTAGATACGGATGCTGGGCGTTAAGTGATGGATCGCAGGTGCGACCTTTTGTCTGCAAATGCGGCCGTAGATGCGGAAACTGCTGGGCAGAATGGTTTTAAAAGGGGTTCCGCGACTTTGAAGTTTATTTTCACCATTTTAGTCGTTGTTGGATCTTTTTAGAGAGGATCGAAGAGAATCACTTGGAGGTAAGATTCTTGGTCTTAAAACTCGTTTCTAATGTAAAATCTACCTAGTAAATCATGGAAGCTAAGCCTAAAATGGAAGAATTAGGGTTTGAGATTTAAGAGACTTGAAATAAGAATTTGAAGGATTATTTGGGATTTGATTTCAGTGTTCTTGGTATGTATGAACTCGCGAGAGTGTGAGGATTCCAAAAATATAAATTTTACTCGATTTCGAGACGTGGGCCCGAAGAGCATTTTGGTCATTTTACCTAATTTCACGTATTAGCTTAGAATTTAATTGTAGAATAAATTACTTGAGGTGTTATTTACATTATGAAATTTAATTGAATAGATTTGGGCCATTTGGAGTCGAATACTCATGGCAAGAACGTGGTTTCGGGTTGACAAATGAGCCGATTCGCGGTAAGTGGCTTGTCTAACCTTGTGTGGGGGACTCTCCCCTTAGGATTGATATCATGATACTTGAAATGCCTTCTACGTGAGGTGACAAGTGTGCACTTGTGCTAATTGTTGGAAATCCAATTTTTTATTAAAAATAGCCTTAAATTGTGTTCTTCCGATTCTTGCTTACATTATTTGGAAGCTTAGTCTATTGTAAGTCTAGAGAAGCATGTCTATTTGACTAAATTGCTCTATTTGTTTTAACTACCTTATTTGTATTACGTGAAGCATGCTAGGTTAGAATTACCTGTTTTGCTTTGGTATGAAGTTGAGCTTAATTGAGTATATCATTTTTCTGCTATTGTTGTGCATTTCGTTTTGGGGCTACGGGAAGGCATCCCAGGAGATCCCCCTGTACGTATTTATGATCGAGCTGAGATGCGGGATATCGAGAGATCTATGGCACATATATAGAGGATACTAAGAGATCCTCGGGATACCAAGAGATCCCTGATATATATATATTAAGGATGCCAAGAGATCCTCGTGATACCAAGAGATCCCTAACATATATTGAGGATACCCAGAGATCCTCAGGATACCAAGAGATCCCCAGATATATATGTTGAGGATACTAAGAGATCCTCGGGATACTGAGAGATCCCCGATTATTATCCTTGTGATTGTTTGCCTCTATATCAGTTATAGTTGTCTTATATCCTGCGTTGTTTATACTGTTGTACTTATTTATACTGCTCTTATCTGCACTGCCGAACTTCATATTATTATTTAATCTCAGTAGGGCCCTGACATTCCTCGTCACTACCCAACCGAGGTTAGGCTTGGAACTTACTCAGTACCGTTGTGGTGTATTCATGCCCTTCCTGCGCATATTTTTCATGTGCAGATCCAGGTACTTCAACTCAGTCCTACCACCTCTCAGGCGAGGCGACTACTATAACGACTTCGAGGTATATCTTCCACGTCCGCTGACCGAGGAGTCTCTTTCTATTCTTGCTGTTTAGTATTATCCCTTCTGTATTTTCAGTTCTTGTTTGACATTCTGGGTTAGAGCTATGTAGTACTTCTTAGCTTGTGATCCATGGGTTTTCGGGTCTTGGATTTATGTGTTGGTTTTGAGAGTTAGATATGGTGTATGTCGAGTGGCACATTTAAACACAGTTTATTTCTTTATTTCCATTTTAAATTGCTTTACTTCTGTAAATTTTGGTTTCTTTTCCACAATTTAGGTTTACCTAGTCGAAGAGACTAGGTGCCGTCATGATGGTTCACGGAGGGCGAACCGGGGTCGTGACAACTTTGTTGTTGAAGGTCTCTTCCCGTTCTTCCATTCCATTTTCTCTCCTGGGAGAATCCCCTTTTTCCTTGCTTTCTTCTATCATATATATATATATATATATATATATATATTACCCATCTTCCCCTTTGTCCAAAGGACTTTAATCAGCATACCCCTTCTTGACTATACTCCTCTCTACTCGCTCAAGCATGACTGCACAACAAAGTGTCGTGCAAGCCTTTTGATGGCTCGATATCGGCAGTGGCCTAGACACTCGTCGCCATCACGCCTTACGGGTACGTCCATGGCTGGGTCGACCCCTTACCATTCCTTTTAATGGTAATCCACTATTGTCAGATTTTGACTCTTACAGTTAGTCCCTCCACCCGTTGGGGTCGCCTCTTAGTGAGCTCGATGGGTAGATTCTGTTGATTCCAAAGTTAGGAGAAATTTGATCATTATGCGAGGGTCGAGGTCCTTATGGCAAGGTAGCGATGTGACGCTTCAAGAATCTCATTGGACCATTACATCAGTTTAGAGTTGGGTCGTCACATCAATTCATGATATCATGAATGCTTATTATGCGTCATGATGGTGCATGTTTCCCAGGCACCATATCATTTCCTGTGCCCTTTCCGTTTCTTAATGGCAGCTCTCAGATTCCCGCTCAGGACATTTATGTTTTTATAAATAGGGGAGCCTCTTATTAGACTGTTGCGCTTTTCAATTTGTCTAAGAAAAAAATTATGCAAACTTTCTCATCCTTCTCTAATCTTTCATACTCCTGCTTTCGCTAGAGTTTGCTATGACCATTACCTTTTTTCCTTCACCGTTCTCATTTATTTCGATCAGAGAAGACAAATGGCTAGTGCTCTTTCTCAATTTGATAGAGCTTCCGGTGCTAGGAAAGTGACGTATCCCTATTTGAAGAGGGAGCGGAGGTGGTGGAAGATGAAGGATTTCTGACGGTGGATGAGGTAGTTCCTCATCTGAGGAAGGCAAGGACTAATTTTAACAGCCCTGCTGAGGATGAACTGAAGCCTGTTCCTTCCACTATGGATGAGGTAGCAATCACGGCGCACAAAGCTAAGTGGGGAATCCCTGCTCATATCGACATGGTGCCGGCGGGGAAGAATATTGTGCATCTGCACCGCCTAGGATACTGCGCGTTCTATGCGTATCCCGTTGTTGTCGCGTACACGCTTCCCCTTCCTTCTCTGGTGGTAGACTTCTGCCGCTTCTATGAAGTGTGCCCGGCTCAACTCTCTCCATATGTGTACAAACTCTTTCTTATGCTTATCAAGTACGCGGATCTGGTCGGCCGGGGAATTTCCCGGGGTACATGCTTCACATCTTTGCCCCTCATTTTCTTTGGGGTACGATGATCCATATGGGCCATCGAGGAACCAAGAGTTTGGTGGTGAAGATGGACGATAAGGCCAACCACTATTTTTGGGAAAGCTACTTCTATGTGCGGACATAGCACATCATGGTGAACCCGGTAGGGTTTCTAGAGACGTGGAACTTCGCTCGTGAGTTTCCCTTTGCTTACTTTATGTTTTTTTTAAGACGGTCGCCGATCATCTCCCTTTAGGTGACATTGCTGAGGACTTTTTTTGCTTTTGCAGTTGAGAGACTACCTCCACCGCTAGTTGCCGATATCTACGAGTGGAAATTCGTGAGTAGGCGTCCTTTCATGATAAGTTTGGAAGCAAGCCTCTTACTCGTGAGCTGGCCTGTTGTAGTTTCTCTTTATTCTTTGCTTCATAGTTTAACCTTGTCGTTATATGATCTAATCCCTCCTTGTTGATAGGTCGGAGAGTGTGAAGGATGAGGGCTCCTCCACTTGTATTCCATCAACCTGCGCCCCATGTCTGGCATGTGTCAAGGGTTGCTTCCCGACCTGCATCGAGGGCTACTACCCGACCTCCACCAAGAGCTATTTTCCGGCCTGCGCCTGTGGCCAAAGTCGTGCGAGTGGAGGTTACTCCTCAGCCGGAGACTCCAATTCCCGCAGTCCGCTCAACGGGCAAATCTTCCCACATTGGTAGTAGAGAGGCCCCATCAAAGAGACGACGGGTAGTGTTGGAAGAGGCTTCTCCAGCCAAAACATCTTTGAGGGGCGACCTTGGCTCAGCGGTGCCCAAAACTGGCATTGGTACCAACTCGGCCGCGAAGGTAACGCCCGTTGTGAGCGTTCAAGGGGCTAGTGTGACGGAGAGGCGGAGTTCCGAGGCTGCCGTTGCTGTTACGGGCGGCCCTTCAACATCTCAGTAGAACTATGCCCCTTCTTTGGCCAATAAGAGGGGGAAGGGTGTCATGGTTAAGGATTTTGTGTTCGAATCCAACATTGACACTGAGTACATGAGGATATTCAATAAGGGTTTTACGAACTGCGGTAAGAGCGGAAGGCCCTTCCCGAATACTCAAAATTTTGTCGGATCTCAATCTTCTACAAGACGCTGTGGATCTGGTGCCGTAATTTGATCTTCTGTGTTTTGCCACTGAAAGCGGAACTCTTTAGGATGTTAGGAACTCCGAGCTATCACGTGGTGTGGTTCCGATGGGCCTAAGGGTGAGTTCCCCTTTATTTTCTTGGTTTTGTGACCTTTTTGATTTAACACTGACTCTTTCTTGCTTCATTTTATTTTAGACTTACATGCTAGAGGTTGAGAGTGCTCGTAGGGTCGTGATGCGGGCCGAGATCTTTCTGAAAATGGCCGAGAAGTATCGGTATCACAACAGATGCCGGGAGATGCATGAGCAGCTCAGAGCGGGTGCGGTCTCCTAATCCATCAGACAAGAGTTGGAGAGAAGGGATGAGGAACTGATGCGGTCTATCCGCAGATGTAGCGAGCTTGAGGAGCAACTTCATGTCAAGGGTGAAGAGCTTGAGGTGGGCAAAGGGGTTAGCGGGAGGACCTTTAGGCGAATGTATCGTCTCTACGAGCTGAGCTCGAGCAAAATGCTACTAAGGTCGACAGTCTGAGTGCGGAATGGATGGAGAAGGTGGCCAAGCTAGAACAGAAAGTGGCAGAGATGGAGAGAGTCGAGAATGCTCAAGTGTCGGCTATGGTGAGGGCGGCGACACTAGAGGATACTATCTGCGTCCTCGAGTCTGAGCGGGAGTCTGAGAGAGCGACGACCACGCTAAGGGAGGCATAGCTCTATAAGCGAATTGGTAAACTTGATCGAGATGCTTCGATCTTGGGAGACCGAGTTGCGGCTCTCGAAGCTGAGAAGGCGCAATTATTGGCTCAATCTCCCCCTCAAGAGTCTGCTTCGGCCACTGTTCCCCGTCGCTTGTATGAGTTATGGGTCCATGCCGAGGCCCAACATGATATATACAAGGGTTTATGGGAGGTAGGGAATGTCCTAGAGACCATCTTTGAAGATGCTCGGGTGAAGGCACGCAAGGCTCGCAAGGCTCGCACTGCCTGCGGTTACGACCTTGCAACGCCAGAGGAGGTGAGGGCACTGATGTCGAGGATGGGCTCCCTTCTGATGATGATGAGGATGTTGGGGAGAACGGCGGTGGGAAAGACGCTGAGTGAAGCTTTTGTTGCAACCTTTGTACTTAGTTTTTTTGTTCTTTTGTTATTTATTTTCATCTTTTTCCTGAGGGCCCATTTCGGCCTTTTGTAGGGTGCGGTTGTCGCACATGTATACTTGAATGAAATAGTTGCTTCGCCTTCGTTTGTGTATCTTTTGTTTTTCTTTGTGATGAGTCCCTGATCTTTTTAATTGGGAATCCGACCTTTCCCAGATCGTGTAGGATCTCATCGTATGAGTCCGAATGAAGTCACTTTAGATCTGCAAGTTTGGGCGAGGTTGACTTCTGATTTGCCAACTTAGGCGGAACCAACATTAATGTAAATGAGGTCGAATTTAGACTCTCCATCTTGGGCGAAGTCAGTTTCGACTTCTATACTCGAGTGGGATTGAATTCCGACTTACTAATTTAGGCAAAGTTAATTTTTCCATATGTATTTGAGCAAGGTTGAACTCGGAGTTGCCATCTTGGGCAAAATTTTCTGACTTATATATTCGAACGAGGTCGAACTTGGGGTCGCCATCTTGGGCGGAGTCAATTTTTGACTTATATATAAGAATGAGGTCAAATATGGGGTCACCATCAATTTCTGACTTCTATATTCGAACGAGGTCGAATTTGGGGTTGCCATCTTGGGCGAAGTCAATTTTTGACTTATATATTCGAACGAGGTCGAATTTGGGGTTGCCATCTTGTGCGAAGTCAATTTTTGACTTATATATTCGAACGAGGTCGAATTTGGAGTCGCCATCTTGGGCGAATTTTTACTTTTACTTGGAGGTGGACGACGGTCATAAAGATGAGAACTTGAGAGATCGAAATCGTAATCCGTTGTAACCTCGAGTGAGGTCGAAATTTCCTTTTGTTTGGCAATGACCGATGGTCGTAAGGGTGTTAATTCGAGCAAGGTCGGAATTGTAATCCGTTGTAAATTCGAGCGAGGTTGAAATTTCCTTTCGTTTGGCGATGGCCGATGGCCGTAAGGGTGTTAATTCGAGCGAGGTCAGAATTGTAACCCGTTGTAAATTTGAGCAAGGTTGAAATTTCCTTTCGTTTGGCGATGGCCGATGGCCGTAAGGGTGTTAATTCGAGCAAGGTCAGAATTGTAACCCATTGTATCATTTTTACTGGAGGACGTTACTCGTTGCCACATTGTTTGCACATGCGTCAGGGCAAATCCCGGTTTGCTTAATTTTTCTTTCATTGGAGAATACTGTAGGTTTCATGGGTCAGTCCCAGTTTGCTTAACTTTGCTTCCATTGGAGAATATTGTGTGTTTCATGGGTGAGTCCCAGTTTTCTTAACTTTTCTTGCATTGGAGAATACTGTGGGTTTCATGGGTGAGTCCCCTATTCTGGAGATTGTTTCTCTATACTCGAACCGTGCCGAAGCGTTTCTGTTATTTGTTGTATGGTACGGCTTAAGGGGCTTTGCTCGGTTGTTGCTTGCAAGATGACATAGTACAAAACCTTTTCCTTGGGTGTTTTGGTGGCGTTCGTTCTTTGTTCACGTACCTATGAGAGTGCTCGTGTTCCTGTTTTGAACCAACAAAAGAGCGTGATAAGTTAAACCCAAACAAAATTGCCTTACCTTGGCCTGGCAAGTCGGTGAAAGTAGGAGGGGCGTTGTAGGGTCGCTCGTTTCGCCTCGTACTCGAATGATGGTTTCAACTTTGGCAGCCATTTTCGGCTTCATCATTAATTGCATCTAGGCTTCTCGTGGGTTGGACTTACCTTGCCTGTTGGGGTATCGAGATCGAGACCCAGTCTGGCACCGTCCGATATGCGCAAACAAGAAGGGAAACATGTCATACTTTGTTCATAAATTATCCCGTGCGTGTGGGTACGGAAATAAGGCCGGATATGCCCGTTATTTTAAAGGGTCACACAGTAGGCTATCATCCCTTCCTAAGAGGCGGAAGTACGGGCCGGTTTACAAGGTGAATACGCCACATGGGATTGCAGTCATGCCAAGCGCATAGTGACCATGATTCTACTTTAAACATGCATATGATGTGCCAAACCCATCGCTACAGGTAAGGCGTGGGTTTTGCATAGACATCGGTCACAATTTCTATTTTATGTAGAGATCTGACCTAGAGTGGTACGGTTATCTCAAAAGCTTATCTACCATTCATTTCGAGTTGGTGTTCATACCGAGATGGTGAGGTTGTGACAGCCTAGAAGTAATACTTGGCTAGTTCTAGATCTAAAGGAAACTAAAAGAATTTGGCTGAGAAATCCCCACAGACGGCGCCAAATTGTTTGACCAAAAAGTGTTGAACTTTTCGTTAAACTAATTATTAAGAAAATAGAGGATAAATCATAGCCAAACATAATTAAATTTAGATCTAAGCATATTGAATACAAGAATCACGTAAGACCAAGCTTGCATAACATTTCATAAGACGATTAAAGAACATCAAATGTAAATGGTAAGCTTACATCTTTGACACCAAATTATTTTGTATCTGAAAGAGCGAAGAAGAAAAAGAAGGAATCTCGTTGAGAACTAAGAGATCTATCTTTATTGATTCAACAGTAACGATTACAAAAGCTTGTAATCAAAATCTAGGCTTCTACTTTGTTGTTGAAGGTCTCTTCCCGTTCTTCCGTTCCTTTTTCTCTCTTAGGAGAATTCCTCTTTTTCTTCCTTTCTTCTGTCATATATATATATTACCCATCTTCCCCTTTGTCCAACGATCTTTAACCAGCATACCCCTTCTTGACTATATTCCTCTCTACTCGCTCAAGCATGACTGCACATAGCCTGCTGTGCAGGCCTTTCAATGGTTCGATCTCGGTAGTGGCCGAGACACTCGTCGTCATTACGCCTTACGGGTACATCCATGGCTGGGTCGACCCTTTACCATTCTTTTTAATTGTAATCCACTTGTGGTCAAATTTTGACCCATACAACTTGCAGTTGTGCTAGGGCCTTTACTGATTCTAAATATCTCTTTCGCCGTAGAAGTACTCAGCTAAGACTGAACAATTGACTGTGATTTTAGTTGTCCCACGGCTAAACGTACTACTCTCCAACTACAGGATAAAGTTTGAAGCGAAGCATCTTGAACTTAAACCTATACTAGTTGGATTTTGCGATCTTGTTCGTTCTACAACCCTTGTCTACCTTACAATTGATGCTCATATCTGAGCTGGAATCGAAATTTTTACGTGCTTGAATCATCGGCATGCTCCTGTATAAAAGGGTTGGGTTAAGTACCATCACGACTTGGTCAGATTTGGGTTATGACAAGTCTGTATCAGTGCTCTAGGTTCACAGATTCTACAAGTCATGATCAAATGTCTAGTTGAGTCTTGCGGATCGGTATTATAAAGTCCATACTTATCTTCAAGAGGCTACATGGCATCTAGGAAACTTCTCTTTCTTTCTTTCTTTCCTAATTGTGCAGCTTTGTGTCAGCTTAAGTGTAAATCTTCGATTTTGTTATACTCGTTCGTACACGATGTTGTGAACTTGATATTAGTGGGCACTTGCAGCTTGTAATAGCGTCACAGATGCGGTATCAGATGTTTTCTTATGATATGAGAGTAGGCCAGTCTAAAAGACTTGTGTCCAAGTATGGACCGCAGTTTTGGCTAGGGGGACTCAGGTAAGTGAGCATATAATTTTGGACTCTTTTGTCTTGTAATGTCTTTAGAAGTGGGAGTGATGACATAGTGAGTGGTAAGATCGTTACGTTTTTCATTGTTCGTTGCTCTAGAATCAAGTGGGTGCTTCTACAACCTTGAAATAAAATGGAGAAGTTGTTTCCGACATAGAATGGCAGAGTTAACGAGGCAACTTTGTAATACATGTTATATTTCTGATTAAAAATGTACGATTTTATTTAAAAAAATTCTTTATCGGTTCAGTAAGTATATTTCATGGGATTAGTTATCCTACCTTCTATATGGTATTGTGAATTCTACCATTTTGTTATAAAATTTATCCCATCACTAAGCAACTAATCTACCCTTTAGAATTTTAAATTAAGCTATGCTATCAATAACTTTACAATTGGTTTTCCACCTATTTTAATTAGGTTCTTCAGTTATTTTAACCTACCACGATTTTTCATCCATAAACTACTTATTGATGAAATATAATAAACTAGTATAAAATAAAGTGCAAATGTCAAATCTAAGGGGTAAAGAGTGAGCAACCTGTTGCGTTGACAAAATTGTGAGACTGCGAAAGTAACTTTTTCTCTCTCTCTCTCTCTTCTCTCTCTCTCTCTACGGAATTCTGTTTCCTCTCTTTCTTCTTCTTCTTCTCTCAAAATTGAAATTCGGCAATCCCAAAAGGGTATATATCATAGAATCTCGATTTCCCTCAATTCTTCATCCTTTTTTTGTAACTTGGTTTCTCATGGATCCTCCTACCTCTTGGGACTCCTTGCGAAAGCAGGTATTTTTTCCATCATTATGAATTATGCCTATATTTGTCGATGTATATACATGAATTGGGTTGATGAAATTGGATTCATTTTTGGGGAATTTTATTTGATTTCTTAATTTTGAATATTATTAGTGAATTCTGAAGCTAAAAGGAATAAACTTTTCTTTTGCTATTGGCTTGTCATGCTTATACGATAGGCAAGTGAAAAATATAGTCTCCAATAAGATACAAGCTTTTACAAAGCGTATCTAATCCCTTATATTTAATCAGCTGAAGGAAAATGTTAAGATACTGTTTGACTGTTGTCTAGCTCTTGTTATGCAAAGTTGTTTTCTTTATATTTGTCCATTTGATTGCTTTTGCGGGCTCAAGTATAACTGGTCCAATATCTCTTCGAGGCTTTATATCTTGAGTTCATACCAGATGAGGTCTAACAATCTTAGTTTATATATCCTTGGAGCCTGGACTTGAGTTCTTGACCAGATAAGGCTTAAGGGTTGCATATTGGTTACGGATATTATGTGTAACATGTTTGGTATTAAACGGGTAATGCAAGCTACATAAAAAGAATCCTATTAGAGAAGATCAGAAGGAAGAGGCAGAGAATTAGAGCTTGGAAGTAACTCCTCTTACACTTATGTGGACCATATAGAAGGTCAAAGGAATGGTATTAGAATGGAAGTTCAGAATGTAGTGACAGAGAAGTAGAGCTTGGAAATTAATGCTTATGTGGACCACATAGAAGGAGAGAAGTAGGAGAAGGTAGTGGAAGGTTTTTTGGTACAAATTAGACTTGATCGAAACAAACAGTTGTTTCACTGGGACATATTTGCTTTGTTAGATACTTGGAGCGCCTAAGCTATATTTGTTAGATCCCCTACTTTATCTTATATATAATGTATGTGGGATTTTTCTTTTGATCAATTAATTACAACTTTCTCCATAAGGAAAGGCTTACATATGAAAGGTCGAACTTGCTTTTGGAGGTTAAGAGGCTAGAAAAAAGGCCCAAGGATAGTGTCAGGGAGGGTGGCTTTTTGTTCACTATATAAAAGCGACTAAGAGCCAAAATCACATGAAGAAACATGAGCATAGTTACTTTTTAACTTCCTGCCGACTACAGCTGATGTTTTCTTTTGGCTTTGGGGGTGGTGGTGGTGGAGGGGTTGTACTGATTGTTGATGTTACTATAGCACTCTCTGGGTATTCAAATTGTACTAGCTTGTAATGGTCACAGTCTCTTCGGTGATGATAGTCGTAAATGAAGGAGGTTGGAAAGCATTTTTCTTGCTTGCGCTTAACAGTTAACTCTTAAGAATGTTGCTTTCTCTTAAACTTGTGATGGAAAAGAGCTTCCTTAGACAATTTGGAAGCCGGTGAGAATAATGTCAAGTGGGTTGTGTGTGAAGTGGGTCTTTTTGGTTGGGCGTCTTTGCTTTAGTTTGATCGAGCTAAGGTTCACTGAAAATAATTTTATTCAATCTATGAAGATATTTCTTGGAATTGCATTTTTAGTTACATTTCTTTCCGTTTTCCTTTCTTCCTTATTGATGGTTCTTACTACCAGGCACGGATGCTTGAAGCACAACTAGATGAGCAAATGCATTTGTATCGTAAAGTTGTTTCCACAAAAATTGACAGTGCAAATGATAATGATCTTGAATCCAGTATAAGTCAACTACTCAAGCAGCTTCAACAAGTAAATTCACAAATGCAAGCTTGGGTTTCCTCAGGAGGATCTGAGATCTTTTCTCATACGTTGACTCGCCATCAAGAAATTCTTCAGGATCTTTTTCAGGTACTTGAAATTCTTTTTCAATGTTTTCATTGTAATCTGTTATCGTCATAGTACTACAATGACAAAGCATGGAAATTTTCTTCTAACAGAATCATGCCAAGCAAAGTATTATTACTCATTTGTGGAGTTCTAAGATGAATATAACATAGAGAAGTAACAGACTCACATGTACTGGAGCTAATCATCTACCTTTTTGTGCTCTTTGCATCTTCTTGGTGCCTATGAATTCCCCTTACTTCATCAAAATAAATATAACATCAAGAAGTGAGGTCATTCGTAGGAGGCCTCTTTTTCATTTTTATTATGCTTATAAGGTGAGTCTGTTGAAGACCAAATCACCATAGCAATTAACTGAGTCCATCGAAGACCACTTCCCCTTTGTATAAGTTCTGATTTACCATCCAGCTTTGCAGCTTCCCACTTGCTATTTGCAGCCGGATCTTGTGCTTATGATGTGAAGGTGAATAACTGGAACATTCGAAAAGGTTCTACTATGGTTCCAGTCTGTGTCAGGGATCAGGATTACAAATCAACTTTACCTACTGAGACATTACTATGCCAGCTGGTCTTTTGACTTAAGTCAAAGCATCGCTTCCCTTCATAGCAGTACAAGGACATTTGCACAGTGTTCTGCCATACTTCATATAATATCAGGATACGAATCAACATTATCATAATTCTATAACCAAGATTGCATAAACTTTTGATCTATTACTAACTTTAAACTTACTTTGTACAACTTCACCGTCCTTAAAAAAACCTCAAGTAACTTTTATCAACTGATGGAAAAAGTTTGTTATTCTGTTAATTAAGGGTTCAATAAACAAGTGAAAACCTAAGATTCTTTTGATTCAATATAAAATGGCGCTTCATCAACTTTATAATTGAAGTCTGTCATGTGAGATCGCAAACTTGCACTGATAATCAATGAAATGTCTTATCTAATCTCGTATATTGTGACTTGTAATTCTATGTCAACGGATCAACACATTGTTGTTTTTCCTTTCACATTGGATTCTTAATCAATGAAATATGTGATTACAGTCATTTTATTTGGTAACAGATATCTAGTAGCATAACTTGCTATAATTCTTACTTAAGAAGGTCGTTTATACTACTAAAGAGCTACAATTCCTGTTGGATTATAGGAGTTTAATCAGCTTCGTTCAAGTTACAGAGCTAAGAAAGAGCATGCTTCACTGCTTGAAGATTTTAGGGAATTCGATCGGACTAGATTAGATCTGGAAGATGGCAGTGGGTCATATGATCAAGCACTCCTTAATGAGCGTGCTTCCCTTCATCGGAGTACTGGACAGGTATATCTTTGTAGTAAATTGCTTTTCTTGTTATCCTATGAGGAATGAAATTTCTTAGATATTCTCATGATGTTGAACACAAGTGAACAAACATAGTTTTTCAATGTGAGCTGAATTCATTGGCTCTTTCAGACTTGTGAGGAAACGAGAAAGTTCCACCACTAGCTATGAAGTTAAATATGTCTTTCCAGAATTAAGTTCCAAACAGTTAAACTGCCTTGAAATTACTTTTACATGTTGCTTCTCTCGCCATGTGGATCTCCTGTTTTCTTCAAATATGATTGTATGGTAACAGTCCTGGGTATGAGTATATATTCTATGGAAAGAAGAACTTGAACTTGAACTTGTGGAGATTTAGGGGTTGTTTGGTAGGATTCATTAGAGAAAATAATGCATGCATTAGCTTCGGGTATTACTAATCCCTTGTTTGGTACACTTTTTTAACCTATGTATTAGTAATGCAAGTATTAGTTATACAACCTATTTGGTATTATCTTATGTATAACTAATACATCGTAAACCATGGTATTAGCAATACCAAGGCTATTAATGCATGCATTAGCATGGTTAAAGATAAAATTGTCCTTAAAGTTAAAGAATATGGAGGGCATTTTTGTAAACAACTAATTTTTAAAAAATTGTTCAATGCATTTTAATCTTTAACACACCACACTAAACAATGAGTAAGATATAATCTTTGCATAACTAATGTTTGCATTACTAATCCATGCATTTCTAATCCCTGCTTTACTAATACACCTTATTTAGCATTGTTCTTATACACCCTACCAAACGAGCGCTTAGTCACATAACTGATTTACGAGTAAATTATTCTAAAAACCTTTGTTATATGACTCAATAGCAGATACACCCCTTGTATTTTAAAATTAGACACTTACACCCTTTTATATAATTGAAATTCTACACATATGACAATTGTATCCCCATTTTTAAAATCAAACATTTAGACCCTTAATACAAAGGGACCGAAACAATAAAAAATAAACTAAAATAAAATTGGAAATTTCATATATTAAATATAATCATCTTAACAAAAAAAATAGCTTACATGCTCAAGTGCAAGAAAGTTATTACTTGTGATTTATATATCTCATTAAGTAATTTGGTCATTTTCTATTTAAGAGTTTTAGAAGATTCATGTTTCAAAAAAATGTTTAATCAAAGGCGTGAATAAAAATTTTCAACGAAAATGATTGTTCTCTTTCTCAAATATCATAAGATTAAACAAGTAGGACCTTTATGTTTGTAGTTTAATCTGTCTTTTAGTTATTCTATTTTAATATACTTATTTCCGAATATACCTCCTGTTTTCAAAGGTAAACACTTAACCTCCTTGTAAATTGAGAATGTTATTCGAACTAATATTTGGGTAGGATTTCCATTGCATAAAAGGGTAAAGTGTATGATTTTGAAATGCAACGGTGTATCTGCAACTGAGTCATATTACAGGGGTGTCTAGTGTAATTTATCCTTGATTTAACAATCTTGAACCGGATAGGGAGGGTAAAATGGACATTGCAGTAAGCAATATGCTATTGTGTCCTTAATTACTGTTAGTGTTCCATATTGGTTAAGCGTATAAACTCCTTATCAAAAAAAAATAAAATTAGGTAAGGGTATAGACTATAGTCTCTTTATATGTCTTGGTCTTGGACACAGTTGTCAAAAAATGGTCTTGATCTTGGACAATCCCCAATCGTCACTGCAAAATGAGCTAAGCTTTTGAGGTTAAGTTAGGCTCAAAGTCTATCTTTCTTAATATGTATCAAAGTCGGATTTATCCCTGATTTTGGGTTACCAAAAGGCTCCCAAATAATGTTATCCACACTCCAGTTATCCAACCACGAGTATGCGGGGAAATGTTAGTCACTCATTGGTTGAGGATGAGTTGTAATCTTTTTATATCGTCTTGAACAATCCTTACCTCGTGCGCTAGCATTTTGGGGTTGAGTTAATTTTAAAGTCTATCTTAACAGATACAAAATCTTGCAACAAAATGGTTAGATGAATTTTTGAGTGAAGAAATAAAAAGAAGAGTAAACCTCTTCCTATGGTCATACAACTTCCAAGTTTGGACCTGTATTTCTGAATACTTGCTTTATGGGGTTTTCATTATGTTGTTACCTTATATCTACGCATATTTTTTTGATTAAATGTTCACTTATTCTGGTATAGATGGATGGTGTAATTTCTCATGCTCAAGAAACCATGAAGGCACTTGTGTTTCAACGATCAACATTTGGTGGCATCAATTCAAAACTCAGCAATGTCACCAGTCGCCTTCCAACTGTAAGGAAACTCTTTTCAAGATTCAACATTTATGTATTTCATTAACAGATTGACCATCATTTAGGGAAGTTAAAGTTCTTATTTTTTTTTATAGAAAATTCTGTTGAGGTCTTAAATATCTTATGCCTCGTCCACGTAAAACTATGATGAAAGTAATTCTTGCTACAGTAGTGATCGTGTAAACCACCCATTGAGCGGTATTTTTAATATATTTGGATTTGTTGCAGGTGAGATTGTTCTCATGTATTCTTTGCATTAATCTAATTTGTTGACACAATTTTGCAGGTCAATCATATTCTTTCAGCAATTAAGAAGAAAAAATCAATGGACACAATCATTCTTTCATTAGTTGCCTCTGTATGCTTGTTTCTCATTTTGATTTACTGGTTGTCGAGATGAATCAGGTATTATGCTGGTCTTTTTGATAGAGTCGGATGAGCACGGTCTTTAAAAAAAAAGGGGCAGCCCGGTGCACTAAGCTCCCGCTATGCGCGGGGTTCGGAGAAGTGCCCGACCACAAGGGTCTAACGTAGCCTTATCATGGCATTTCTGCAAGAAGCTATTTTCACGCTCGGATGAGCACGGTCTTTGCTCATTTTTATGTTTGTATATTACACACCAGAGTATAATTTTTGTAATTTTTCATTCTTATACATTTAACATGGTTTATTGAATTCTTTTATCAAGCACCCGATTTTCTCAAATACAACTTATCAATGCTAATTCTGGAGAATTATTGATTTGTAGGAATGAATATGATTCAGTTGTGACTGTGTCTTTGTTTTCTCTTTTTAATACTATTTGCTCCAACTTATCTTGCACATTTACCATATGGAGTCTGTTTGACTTAACTTATTGACAGTAGCTAATAAACTTGAAATGTAGAAGCTGATCTTATAAATAATTAATTAATATGATTCATCAACGCTTTCTTCAATTAAATCACTAAGAAAGAGTTGATTAATCTCAAGATTTTTAATTCCAAATTGATTCAAACACAAATAGAAGTGTATATAAGCTGAAAAACCATATGTGAGGGCGACCAACTGATTTTAAATCATAAGCATTTTTTGTGCTAAATACACCAATAGAAGAAATTTGTGTTTAATACGCCCATAGAAGACAAAAAATGCCTATTCACATGGTGTAATATAAAATGGCATGGGGTAGTTGCCCATAGCAGTATAAAATACAAAAATTTAAAAAAAAATCGTATTTTTTTGTTGCGAAATTTTTCTCTCGGTCAGAAATGGGGTTGATTAACTTGTGACTATACTTGATTTTGACTTAAGTAGATTTGATGTTTACTAAACACATAAATAAGCTAAAAGTTGCATAATTTAATGGTGTAATATAAAATGTGATAGTAATAGCCCAATTTAAAGTGAAAACACTAGGTAGCAATACGAAAAAATACAAGAAAAGAATATTAAAATAAATTCCAATCTTGGTATTTGGTTGAAAAACAGCTTTAAGTACAATATATTTGTCAAATTAAAAAAAAAATTAATTAATTTTTTTTTAACTAATCTTTTTGTAAGTACATATATTTTAACAGTAAGTTTGTTCTGTAAAATCTTTTTCCAGAATTAATGATTAGTCAAGGATCCAGTTGTTTGTAATTGAAAGAAAGAAAACTTTATGCCTCAGTAGTTTAAGTACATTATATTTGTCAAAGCAACATATCAATAGTTAAATTATTGTTGAATTGAGCGACAACTCCACGCCAAAAACAAACTCTCATTTAGACAATGAAATGAATCTTTATGCAAGAACCAAAATCATAATTTTTTTTTAATCAAGACCATAACTTCGGTCTTGTCATTGGAAATAAAAGCAAATAAATTACTGATATGCTTCTTTCTTAGGAAAATTACACGATACGTCAAACATTTACACTGTATTTATTATTCGTAGGTACACTTTCAGCAATCGTAGTTATATTTGAATTTATAGTAATAAGAGAGATTAATTGTTTTGAACGGAAATAAGAGACCAATAAACTCTCACAACTCAGTTGGTTAGAGCGCATGCTTAGCTAGCGAAGGTAAGAGTTTGAATCTCTAAAAATATTTTTTTTTTTGTATTTTTGTATTTCGCCTTAGTTGTTGTATGGGGTCAAATTTGACCCTATACGTCTCTACGCCAAAGGGTACGCCCTGTAAGCGTATACCCATTATAATAAGGGCACGGTTCGGTCGTGAGGGCGAAGGCGACACCATTTAGAACTGGACGTCCTCGCTAGGAGGACGTCAACCACGTTCAATACTTTTATTACTATTTTAAGGAAGGCTCTTCCTTATAAAAAGGGAACCTTCCCATTGTAAAAAGCATCAGTGTTATTATCCAATAATACAACTCTCTCTTATTCTCCCTTATTCTCTCTCTATCTCTTACTTCTTACAAACAACTGTTCTCAAGTTCATCATCTTGCAATATTAGATCTGTCATAACTACATTGTTCTTACATCCCTAGGCTTATTATATTTGATTACGATTTACCCTTTCATATTTTTTGATTGTTTTAGCTTACAAAGTATCGTTTAACTTTTGAGCCAAACAATTTGGCGCCGTCTGTGGGGATTTCGAGAATCAAAATCATAGTTTCCACCTAGAGATCAACCAACTACCTTTCTCTACATCACACGAAAACAAAAGATGGCTGAAAACAACACCAGATCGAAAGCTATAATGGGTGTCATAGCCAACCTTCTTGGTCCTCTCAATGAGGCCAGTGACGATATCATTATTAACGCAACCCCAAACACCGCACCAGGTGCAGAGATCTCATCTTCTCCATCCGAAGATCTAACGATCTTGCATGAAAAAGAAGCTTCCACGTCTACTGTTAAGGAAGCACCCTCGGTAGTCAAAAAGCTACTGGAAGAATGGCTAACAAGCACCCTAAGTGGCTTGGTTGAGAAACCACCACAAGGCAACATCAGATCTGTGCCAACGGTAAGCATCACCGTTGCCATGGGCGAACATAAGGATACACGAGTAAATAACCAACCCATCGAGGCACGGACCAGCGACGGTACGCTAACTGCCATCCTAAGGAAGATGG
>MU685615.1:31848-56718 GCA_026770625.1 Nicotiana glauca
AGGAGATGGCGGATAAGTTCGTCACCGCCCATGCGGGTGCGAAGAAAGCGGAAGCAAGGGTCAACGACATCTTCGCCATCAGACAAACCACAGGTGAAGGGCTCAGGGACTTCCTAGCAGGGTTTAACAGGGTGAGGATGAGTCTGCCAAATGTATCAGAAGGTATGGCAGTCGCCGCTTTCCAGAACAGGCTAAGCAGGGACGGCTCGAGGGAAACCAAGAAGCTGCTAAGCCGCCTCATGAAATATCCCCCTACCATATGGGAGGAAATCCACAATTCCTACTGTGCTGAGGTACGAGCGGACGAAGATGATCTCAATGGGCCGACTCAACAGCTAATGGCAATACACTCAGAAACAAGGAGAGATCAGCGGAACGAGGGACATCGAGAATAACTCCCGCGCTCCAACAGAGACCGACATCAGCCATACACCAAATCCTCCCATCCACCGCCCAGACATACAGACGCTTTACAGCGACACGTCGCCCCACTCCAAAACGAAAGAGGTACGACCCCCTTATTATCCGCACATAACTTTTGCGTGTCTCCTTCAGAAATAGTGTACGCACTGGAGAAGCTGGGCACCAAGGTGCAATGGCCGCAGAAGATGAAATCAGGCCCCGCCACAAGGAAATCAAACTTCCTGTGCGAGTTCCATCAGGAACGGGGACACGAAACTGAAGACGGCATAGGCCTACGGCAAGAAGTAGTCAGGATGCTGAACCAGGGATACCTGAAGGAGCTACTCAGCGACAAAGGAAAAATCAACTTTGCGCGCGGACGGGAACAACCCCATGGGCCGCCAAAGCCGCCTTCCCCAACACGGACGATAAACATGATCGTCGGTGGCGACAACGACTCAACGATCAACCACGTCAATTTACCAAAACGCACAGACTGAAGTGGACCATCTCCCACGAATGGTATGACGACTTCAAAGGTAGTATCGCCTTCGATAAGTCTGATGTCGACAGTTTGTCTTTCCCTCACTATGATGCTTTAGTCATTACTTTACGTATCGCTGATACGGATGTCAAAAGAGTCATGATCGACGACAGAAGTGGCGCCTGTATTATCCACCCAAGGGTCCTTGCACAAATGGGACTCGAGGATAGGGTAATACCGCGCTGCATAACACTAACCAATTTTAACAATGCAGTGGAACAGACATCCGGAGAAATAACCTTGCCCGTCTTAGCGGGAGGAGTCACGCTGGAAATGACTTTTCATGTGATGAACCAAGAAACGGCGTACAATGTCATCATAGGACGCCCATGGATACACGCCATGCGAGCGGTTCCTTCAAGCCTTTACCAGGTGGTCAAATTCCCTACCCTATGGGGAATATTCAGCATTAGGGGAGAGCCACGCACCGCGCAGGAGTGCTACAAAATAACCCAAGACTGCGCCCACAACCAACAAATAAGAGGGGCAAGTGCGGAGGCATAGCAATTAGCCGTGTTGGGAACCAAAATTGACCTAACAACGGACGACATCAAAGATCCCGACGTCGTAAAAGCATGTAAAGCGACGGTCGAAGACCTCGACCCAGTCCAATTAGACGATACCAAACCAGCAAAGAAAGCCTACATTGGCCACGACCTCACCGACCCAAGTAAGTATCATGAATTCCTAACTAACCATGCAGATCTATTTGCTTTCTCCCATTCAGATATGCCAGGGATCCCGTGAGATATCGCCACCCACAAGCTGAACGTTGACCCATTGCATCCGCCCGTGCGGCAAATGAGAAGGAAATTTAATGCCACAATCAATGAAGCGGTCAACAGGGAAGTGGACAAACTACTTGCCAACGGCTCCATCAGGGAATCAAAGTACCCCCAGTGGGTCGCCAATGTCGTCATAGTTAAAAAGAAAAACGGGAAGTGGAGAATGTGCGTAGATTTCACCGATCTAAACAAAGCATGCCCGCAGGATTCATTCCCACTACCTCACATCGACTAATTGATCGACGCCACCGCAGGACATGAACTGTTGAGTTTCCTAGACGCTTATTCCGGTTACAATCAAATCATGATGGCCGAGGAAGATCAGGAGAAGACGACTTTCATCACCCACCAAAGGACTTACTGCTACAAAGTGATGCCCTTCGAGCTCAAAAATGCGGGGGCTACATACCAGAGATTGGTTACCAAGATGTTCAAAGAGAAGCTCGGTAAGACCATGGAAGTCTATATCGACGATATGCTGGTGAAGTCGTCGAGAAAAGAGGATCACATCGACCACCTGAAAGAAGCCTTCGGAATATTGAGAAGGTACGGGATGAAGCTGAACCCCGAGAAATGTGCCTTCAGTGTAGCCTTAGAAAAGTTCTTAGGATTCCTCGTATCACAATGAGGTATCGAAGCTAACCCAGACCGAATAAAAGTGATAGACGCGATACCCGAGATGCTGAACAACAAAAAATAGGTGCAAAATCTGGCGGGGCGAATAACCGCCCTATCTAGATTCATCTCACAATCCTCCGACAGATGCCACAAATTTTTCAACGTACTAATAAAGGACAATGGATTACAATGGAATGAAGAATGTGTCGAAGCGTTGAGAAAACTGAAGGCGTACCTTTCCTCGCCTCCACTGCTAGCCAAAGCAAATCCGGGCGAGCCCCTGCTAAAATACCTGGCCATATCAGAGGTCGCCGTCAGTGCAGTATTGGTCTGCGAGACTAAAGGTACGCAATACCCTATTTATTATATTAGCAAAACCCTAGTGGAAGCCGAAACACGGTATCCACATCTTGAAAAATTAGCCCTGGCACTGGTCGTAGCTTCACGGAAGCTCAGGCCCTATTTTCAATGCCACCCCATAAAAGTGGTGAACACCTTCCCCCTGAGAAGCATCCTACATAAGCCTGGGTTATCAGGCAGGCTCGCCAGGTGGGCCATAGAGCTCAGGAAGCATGATATCTCGTATCTCCCGAGAACCGCCATCAAGTCGCAGGTCCTTGCTGACTTCGTGGCCGACTTCAGTATAGATATACTGCCAGAGGCGGAACAAGAGGCACATCATGCCCCCTCCAACACCGAACTGTGGGCTTTTTACACTGACGGTGCTACTAATGCCTCGGGATCAGGACTGGGACTCGTCCTTGAAGTCCCCACAGGCAAAATAATTTGCCAGTCCATACGATGCCCCGAGATGACTAACAATGAGGCCGAGTACGAGGCTGTTATCGCAGGTATAAAATTAGCCATCAAGTATGGAGCTCGACGACTCGTTCTCCATTGCGACTCCCAGCTCGTGGTGAACCAGGTCACTGGGACTTACCAAATCAAGGAGCAGAGATTGCAAAAGTACCAGTTGGAGATCCACAGATTAATGACCGAGATCGACGAGTGCCGCTTTGAGCAGGTTCCTAGGGTGCAGAATGCCGAGGCAGGCGGTCTAGCAAAACTGGCCGCAGCCACTAAAAACTTCGACAAAGAAAGCGTGGTCACCCTTCTTCATTCAGCCATTGATCATACCGAGGTACTCTCCTTAAATTTAACTTGGGACTGGCGCAACCAGTTCATGTCCTACTTACAGGAAGGGATACTCCCACCTGACAAAAAAGAAGCCAAGAAGCTCCGCGTATAGGCCGCCCGGTATTGCCTAATAAACCACGAGCTCTATAAAAGAACCTTTGGCGGACCCCTGGCTAAGTGCCTAGGTCCTCACCAAACGACACCAGTACTCGAAGAAGTACACGAAGGCCACTGCGGCGCCCACACAGGTAATCGCGCCCTCGTGCGCTGCTTAATACGGGCCGGCTACTATTGGCCAACTATGAAGAAATACGCGGCAGAATATGTCCGCCAATGCGAACAATGCCAGAAGTTCGCCCCCATGATACGCCAACCAGGAGAGCCTCTCCACTCAGTCACTTCCCCGTGGCCTTTCATCAAATGGGGAATGGACATTGTCGGCCCGCTACCAGCAGGACGAGGAAAGGTACAATTTCTGCTAGTTTTAACCGACTATTTTTCCAAGTGGGTGAAAGCAGGTGCGTACTCCCAAATACGCGAACAGGAAGTCATCGCTTTCATATGGAAGAATATCATCTGTCGCTTCGGCATCCCCAAAGAAATCACCTGCGACAACGGGCGGCAGTTCATCGGCCAGAAAACAACTGAATTCTTTGACAAATGGCATATTAAGCGAGTACTCTCCACGCCATACCACCCCTCCGCCAATGGCTAAGCAGAATCGTCCAACAAAACGATACTAAACATACTGAAGAAGAAGCTTGAAGACGCCAAAGGGCTATGGCCTGAACTACTACCAGAAGTACTCTGGGCACACCGAACCACACCCAAATCCTCCACAGGAGAGACACCATACTCACTGGTCTACGGAACCGATGTTGTCATACCGGTCGAAGTCGACGAACCAAGCCTTAGGTATTCGCATACAAGCGGAGCTGAAAATGACATGAACAGACTTCAAGATCTCGATGAGGCCGAGGAAAGAAGAGAAATGACTCACATAAGAATGGTGGCCCAGAAACAACAAGTTGAAAGGTACTACAACAAGAGGACCAAGATACGACCGCTCAAAGTGGGTGACTACGCCCTCAAAGCCAAAACGTTGGCCTCAAAAGACCCAAGCGAAGGAAAGTTGGGCACCAACTGGGACGGACCATACAAAATCACAGCAGCAGCAGATAAAGGGGAATTCCAACTAAAGACAATGGAAGGAAAAATGCTCCAAAATAACTGGAACGTCGCCCACCTCAGGTATTTCCATTTCTGAAAAGTGCCTCCCAAGTCGTACTCTTTTTCCCTTGCACGAGTTTTTTCCCAATTAGGTTTTCTCGGGGAGGTTTTTAACGAGGCGGTAGAGGAGACGCATGGAGATACTCACGAGGAAAGTTTATCACACCAGCCACTCCGTATGCCCTCCCGACTGGCATGACAAAGGGACTGTACTAGTACGATCTCCAATATATGAAAGGCTACAACCATCTCCAATATATGAAAGGCTACGGCCATCTCCAATGTATGAAAGGCTACGGCCATCTCCAATATATGAAAAACTACGGCCATCTCCAATGTATGAAAGGGCCATCTCCAATGTATGAAAGGCTATGGCCATCTCCAATATATGAAAGGCTACGGCCATCTCCAATGTATGAAAGGCTACGGCCATCTCCAATATATGAAAGGCTACAGCCATCTCTAATGTATGAAAGGCTACGGCCATCTCCAATATATGAAAGGCTACGGTCATCTCCAATATATGAAAGGCTACGGCCATCTCCAATGTATGAAAGGCTACTGCCATCTCCAACGAATAAATGGCTAAGTCCACCGTCATCAATAAGTCGACCCAGCTCGACTACGATATAGTAACTCGACGGCAGTCGAAGTCACGTACATAGTGACTCGACGACAGTTGAAGTCACGTACATAATAACTCGATCACAGTCGAAGTCACGTACATAGTAACTCGACGACAGCCGAAGTCACGTACATAATAACTCGACGACAGTCGAAGTCACGTACATAGTAACTCGACAACAGTCGAAGTCACGTACATAATAACTCGACGACAGTCGAAGTCACGTACATAGTAACTCGACGACAATCGAAGTCATGAACATAATAACTCGACGACAGTAGAAGTCACGTACATAGTAACTCGACGACAGTCGAAGTCACGTACATAGTAACCCGACGACAGTCAAAGTCACGTACATAATAACTCGACGACAGTCGAAGTCACGTACATAGTAACTCGATGACAGTCGAAGTCACGTACGTAGTAACTTGATGACAGTCGAAATCACGTGCATGGTTACGACCATATCCAACAAATAAATGGCTAAGGCCACCGTCGTCAATAAGTCGACCCAGCTCGACTACGATAAACAAAATAACTCGACAACGGTCGAAGTCACGTACATGGCTATGACTATCGACAATATCACGGTTAAATCAACCATCACCATCGGTCGCCAATGTTGTTAGACCACGGTGCAAAGCACGTAAGTAACAGACAAGGCAACATTCCAGAAACACTGAAAAATCCTACAAGCAAACAAACAAGCATACACTCTACGAAGTCGACATACCAAAAATAAAAGGTACAAAAAGAAACAGCAAAAGAGTAACTTCTATTATCATCAAGAAAATTATACATGTACAACGGGATCTATTCACATCCCCACAAAACAGCAAAAACAATATAAATACGAGCCCTAGCATGCCCCGCCATCCTGTCCGTCGTCGCCCGCCGGTCCGTCATCTTTTCCGTTGTCGCCCTCAGCTTGATAAGCCGTAGAGATCCAGGACTCGAAAGCCAGACGGTTAACGTCTTCAGAATTATAGCCCGTCCGGCCTGGGGAATCGGAACTATATCCATAGGCTTCCCGGGCAACCCGAACTAAACGTCGTTGGTCCCCTACCTCTACCTCAGTGGCTCGGCCTGCAGCAAGCAACTCCTCAAACACGACCAGCTTGGCTTCGGCATATACCCACATGTCCTGCGCCTCGCCAGACATGCCGTCGTCGGACCTGGACGCAGCAGCCTACTTGAGAGCCTCAATTTCAGTCGCCTTGGCATTAAGCTCGGCGGTTAAGGCATCGACCTCGGCACGCAAATTAGCAGCCTCCGCCGCTACCCCACGACCGACCTCCAATTCATCCTCCTTTGACTGGAGAAGAGTATCCAGTTCAATATTTCGAGCCAAGATGGCCATCAGCTGATCATCCACCTGCTCCAGCTGATCTACCCTTCGCTGCACCTGAGCCTCTGACTGCTCCAGGCCCTCACGAAAAACCTGAAACTGGGGGTCCTGAGCGAATAGGTCCGCCAGCGCCTGATGCTTGGCACGGCACTCCCGGTACTTCTTTGCCACCCTCTAGAGGGTGGCAGCCTTCTTCTGCACTCGTCGGCCCCTCTGTATCTCCAGAACGAGGGTCTAAAGAAGAGACGAAAAGAAGACAAATTAGCATGCACCAAAGTTCACTTTATAATACATAAAAAAGAATGAAGTATACCTGCAAAGCCACACCGGCAACCCTTCGAGATAGATCCCTGTCGCTAACGTCTTTCAAACTCTCGCGCTCAGCGGCCGCACACAGCAGGGTCATATCCGCTGCGGCCTGCTCGCTGTGTTGCAATAGGTTATATTCGCTTGGGATCAAAATCCGGTGGTTAGACCCACCCGCCGTCATCCCCACGCGGGCTCTATCCCTCCTCGATGCATCCGCACCTGCAGGGGCCGCCCTAGGTTCTGCCCTCTCCTCATCATCTGCCTCCTCAGCAGCAGCCGACTCGCCACCCTCCGGAACACGTACGGGGGCAATGTCGAGAACTGCCCTCCCCTGGGAAGCCGACCTCCCTGAGCGGATGGCATCGGCCATCAAAACTGGCCTCGACTACGGACGAGGTTCACTCGCCCCCCGTCCTCTGTGACAATACTCTTGCCGAGCATCAACCTGTGCCTCTTCCTCTCTGGTGGCTCCTCGCCCTCAGAAGCCTCCTCCACGGGCCGAGGGGATGGCAGTGAAGGATTTGCTTCGCTTGTGGACGCAGCCTCAGGTTGAGCAACCTCTGGGATGCCATCACTAGGCGAGTCACGGGGTACGTACTCATCCCCAGAATTAGTCCCCACACCAGACGAGGTAGCGACATTCTGTTTCCTTCTCTTAGGGGCACTCCAACCTGCCAACATAAAATAAGTCAAGCAACGAAACCTAATGAAACCTCCAGACCATGGTCGAAGAGTTACTTGGTGGGCCGTATCAATCACGGAACGCGAACCAAGTGCGACACTCCTCCGCAAATGGAATCAACCTCTCTACCCACGACCTAATATCGTCAACGGATCAGGGTGGAGAAGCCCTCGCTGCAAAAAAGAGAGGAAAACAAAAAAGTTATAATGGTCGTACGGTCAAGATTGCACATAACACTAAATTCGAGTAAAAGCACTTACGTTCTGGATTCCACCTCTCTGGGAATCCTTCAGGATTCGACGCCAGGTGCCCTGTCCTGATGTAGAAAAATTTGCGCCAGAAGCGGCGATTGTTCTTGTCGTCGGCCTTAACGACCAGGCCTCTCATGCCACGGCTCTTTAGTTACAGTATAGTGCCCCTCATACAGCCAGGGCTGAATACCTGCAAGAGGTGGTGGACCGAAATGCTGAATCCGACCCTGGCTGCGTAGGTGGTCATAATATGACACACCTTCCAAATGTAGGGAATGAGCTGAGCCGGGCACACATTGTAGAAGCGGCAAAGCTCCTCCATGAGGGGATAGACTGGGAGGCCGTATCCGATCAAGAACGAATATTCGTAAAATGTGCAATATCCCGGTCGGTGCACGTTAGCATAGCTCGTCCTAGCCGGCTCCATCACCACATGGTCTGGAATCTGGTACGCTCCTTGCAGGTCGTCCAAATGCGACTATAATAGCTCGCTGCGATCCCAAGGAGGGTCAGGCTCTTGGTCGGGAAATCCCTGCGAACGTGTATCTCTTTTGAAAGGACATTATCTACGCTGAGAGGGGACGAGGGGTTTCTCTGCCTTTTTCCCACCACCACCCGAAGATGGTGGAACCCTAAATGGGGTGTCATCCTTGGATTTTTTGCTGTTTTGCCCACGTTTCGCCATAGTAATTTTTTTATATAAATCAAGCTCTGACAACAAGAAGGGTGGTCTCAATAGAAACGGAAAAGTTTAGCACGAAGTAGCGGTTTTTGGCAAAGAAGATGAAAAGGGGAGTAGAAAAACTCGGAAGTTCGAAAGATAAAAAAGATTGAACCTTCCTCCTATCTATAGGGCTAAGGTACACGGAAATCGAAGAGGCATGATTCAAAATGGGCACGGGAAACCAAAACGTCAAATTGCCTCCTGAAACGCCTAGGGAGTAAGTATAATCATAACGCATGCCGGCGGTGATGTCATTTTAAAAAGTAGACCACGTGTCAACGGATCGACGACTCCATATATTTCCCCTACTCACGTCATCGCCCTCATAATAAGGTCAAATTCTCCAAAGACGAGGTCGGCATTTCCGCCCATAAAAGACGCCTACCGAATACGCCTCCAACGAGTGGAGGGACTAACTGTATGGGGTCAAATTTGACATATACGTCTCTACGCCAAAGGGTACGCCCTGTAAGCGTATACCCATTATAATAAGGGCACGGTTCAGACGTGAGGGCGAAGGTGACGCCATTTAGAACTGGACGTCCTCGCTAGGAGGACGTCAACCATGTTCAATACTTTTATTACTATTTTAAGGAAGGCCCCTCCTTATAAAAAGGGGACCTTCCCATTGTAAAAGGCATCAGTGTTATTATCCAATAATACAACTCTCTCTTATTCTCCCTTATTCTCTTTCTATCTCTTACTTCTGACAAACAACTGTTCTCAAGTTCATCATCTTGCAATATTAGATCTGTCATAACTACATTGTTCTTACATCCCTAGGCTTATTATATTTGATTACGATTTACCCTTTCATATTTTTTGATTGTTAAGTATCGTTTAACTTTTGAGCCAAACAGTTGTATTCGTTGCACGAACAAATATAGTCGATACAAGTTGTATCATTTGTATATGTCCCTGTATACAGTTGATACAAGTTGTATCGTTTATATACACTCTTGTATTTCGCCTTGGTTATAGTTGATATGTATATATTGTATCCGTTATATGGATGAATACAATTGCGTGAACGAATACAGTTAATGCATGTTGTTCGTTGCGCGAACGAATATAGATGACACAGGTTGTATTCATTGCTTTTTTGAATACAAGTGATACAAGTTATTAACAATTGAACTGTAACTACGGCCTGTGAATAGTAATCAGGCAAATATAGTTATTAGCCTCTAAATTATAGTGATTTTTAAAAATTCCTCTTCTTTCTGTTGGCCTTACAAAGGTTTTTCCTGTGTGCTGTATTTTCAAAGAGGGGCCGTTTAAGATAGACAGACAGATCTCGTAAGAGATTTGATTTAACTTTTCTGATTAGAGTTTATATGTTTTAATATATGACGAATATACAAACATGATTGAGTTCGTAATTTGTATTTTATATCCAATTAATTTTAAGAATGGTTTAATCTCTAGAATGAAAATATTTGCTAAAAGAATTTGTTGATGAGCTCCGACGTAAAAAAGATACCTTCAAAGTTAAGTTTAAATTATTTAAGGTGATTTAATCAACATTTTAATAATCGATAAATAACTATGATTGATTGTGATTACTATGGAGATTTTTTTATATTAGGATTACGAAGGAATTGTTTAAAGAGTCTATTCTCTCTCTCTTTTTTTTATTTTTATTTTTAAATGAGTTGCCAGCATAAAAATTACCTTTTAAATATGTTAAGTTCAAATTATATCAGCTGATTATATCAATATCTTCAGTAATTCAGCCCCTTTATCGTGAGAAGGATAGTGGGTAGGGGTATCTTTCTCAAGGATATTTTAGAGAAATTTTCATAAAGCATTATCTTTTAGTGGTAATTAGCTATCTATAGACATCATTTGCTATATTACGGATTGTAGATATATTTTCCGTTGTTATAAGATGTATTAGATGTATTTAAGCTACTGTATGCATAAATACAGTAGCAAAAATAGGCGTGAATCAGAGAAATCCAGCTAATCAGTTGTCGTATTCGAGTGTATTATACTGTATTCATGACGTGAAACATGGGATTAGAGCTGGACAGATTATTATATTCGACTGTATTCACAGCGTGAAACAGGGGATTACATTGTTTTTAAACGGAAAGTGAATCAATTAACATAATAGACTCCTAATATAACTCAACAAACTCAATTATAACACACGAATTTTGTATTTCCAGTTATAAAAAAGATTCTCAACCGGAAAATACCCCAAAAACATAGCAATCTTCAGAGAAATTATATAATACATCTGAATACATAAAATATATTAATTAAAAAAATATATGAATACATTCATGGAATATAGCGAAACGGTGAATACAATGAAATACATAGAATACAGTGGGATGCATTGAATTATGATGAAAAAAAAGGACAATGTATATAATGAAATACATAGAATACAACGAGATACATTGAAATACAATGAAAAAAAGACAATGAATACAATGAAATACAGTGAAATACATTGACATATATTAACAGAAAATTCAAGTTGCTCAGCCTCCAACTCCGTCGTCTTTGTTCAAGAACAACCCTAATGTCGCCTCGTTGAAGCAGCATCAGTATACATAAATGGTTGATTACGAAGAACAATTGTCCCACTTGCAAGTCAACAACATTGTTGTTGGAAGGAAAGGATTTGTGAAAGCAAGCGATAGATATATGGTCACTGGATCTATCATTGAAAAGAACGATGATTTTTGTTTTCTTGCTAAGTATTTATTTGCGTTCCTGAAAATGCACTGCCAATTGTTAAAATTATACAAGAAGAAGAAAAGAGGACATGAGATCGGGAAGTAGAGAGAGAGGGGGAATAGATATGAGGTAGGGTATAGGAGAAATTTGAGGAGATATGAGAGAGAAAAATAATACAAAGCTTATTTTATGGCTTAAAGGTAGGAGGTGATCATAAATAGATTATAAAAAATCAAAAGGTAGCTATGAAATATAATTTTTTTAAAAGATATTTATTTAAAATAAATAAGGTATCAACCTTTGATATAGTAGGTAACTAATCCGATAATGATATTTTACTCATTGAAAATAATTCCAATTTCCACGTATATAAATTGAGGGGAAAAAAAGGAATTCAAACGGAAGTGATTAATATTTCTGTTGGTATATGAGCTAGGGCAGAAATGAAATATTGAACCACCGGATTTATTTGAATCAGTACTTTTGGCGCGAATCACAAATTTATACGTAAAATCTTACTTAAGTTGTAATAAATAATAGGTTCGAGCTCATAATTTTATGTAACGAATCGTCTGGTCGTTTTGCCTTTTAGAACCCCGTTCCCTTAAATAAAACTCCTCGTGCTTGCTTCAGCTAATTTACGACTTGCGGGGATGGTTGGTTCGGGATTTGGAAGATTTTTGGGTGAAATATGCCTATTTGATTCCTTAGGATTTTCTTAAAAGATTAAGTTTGACTTTGGTCAATATTTTGAGCAAGCGGACCAGGATTCATGATTTGACGGTCCCGGAGGGTCCGTAGGAAAATATGCAACCTATACGTATGTCTGGAATCGAATTCCGAGGTTCCTAGCCGAGTAATGAATTTTTATTAGAAATTGTTAATCTAAAGTTTTAAGGATTTAAAGAAACTAAGTAATCATTGATTTCCTAGGTATCTGGCTCGTATTTTGGTTCTGAAACCCGGTACAGGTTCGAAATATCATTTAAGACTACATGTAAAATTTAGTGTCAATCCGAGTAGTTTTAGGGCATTTTGGCCCGTTGGAGGAAAATTAAAAACTTGAAGTTCATAATAAGTTTGATTCATTTGGTTTTAGGGGGTAATTTCTAGATTTAGCGTTGTTTCGGGTTTTCCGAAGGTTCGGATAGGTCCGCCTCGTGATTTCAGACTTGTCGGTATGTTCAAGCGGGACTCGGGAGCCCTGAGCGTCAATCGGGCGAGGCTTGAGTGAAGTGAAAATTTCGAAAAAGGGCTGAAGAACTGTTGCTTCTGTCATAACCGCATCTGCGGTTCTTGGACAGCAGATGCGGCCCTCCCATCGCCGAAGCGGCGGCCCATGCCATTTTCATAGATGCGACTCCCAAGCCATAGAAGCGGCGCCGCAGATGCGGCCCGGAGACCGCAGATGAGGTCCCAACTTTCCCTTCCCTTTTCGCAGATGAGGTCGTATTCTCGCAGATGCGGAAATCACTGAACCAGTGAGGTTCATTAAAGACGGGCTCTAAGTCATTTTTATGACATTTTCACTCCACCTTTGGGCGATTTGGGAGCTTTTGAGAGAAGGTCTTCGCTTAGCATTGTGAGGTAAGTTTATTCCACCCATCCTTAGTTTAATACTTGTATATTAAACACTAGAAATTAGGTAAAATCAAGGGGTTAGAGCAAGACCTAGGGTTTTACTAAAAGTTAGATTTAACTACGAAAATTGTTATGGAATTAATTAGAAATCATATATTATTGATTCTTAGGTTGTAGAGAACAACTTCCTTCGAAAAATTTCGGAATCCGGGCACGTGGGCCCGGTGTTAGATTTTAGGAAACTTGCGTTAATGGTTGGAAATTTTCTTAAATAGCTAGAATGCAATCTTATGAGTCTATATTGATACTTCGTTTAACTAGTTTGGGATCGTTCGGCTTCGAATTGAGGATTCGGGCTCGTTATTGGCATTTGGAAGTATACTTTGGAGCGAGGCAAGTCTCCTTTCTAACCTTGTAAGAGGGAATTGTTCCATAGGTATAATAATCGAGTAATTGCTACTTAATGCGGGGGCTACATACATACTAGGTGACGAGAGTCTGTGCGTACTATTATGTTAATTGTCCGGGTAGTCTAGGACCCACATCATGCTATAATTGTGAATATCTCTATAATTATTGCTAATATGATCACTTAGGATATGCTAAAGACTTGAAAAGGAATACTAGTGAACATGTATACTTGTGGAACCATTGTATGAATTTATTTAAATATAAATGCGCCTTTGTGTGTACTCTTGATATTTCTTGTTATTTGTAGATCGCGCCGATCGCCTCGGTATAAATAGATGTATCTATGGTTTGCGTCATTCGACCCTCGGCAGTGCACAGTTTATTTCCCGTTGGATCGGGCCATCGACCTCAGCATAATGTGCGCATGATATCTATGTGAAAACTTATACTTGAATTGTTTTAGCTAATATTTCGACATGTAAATAGCTAACTAGAATATTGTAAAGAACATGATTTTAACTCTTGTTATTAACTGTTAATTATTGGTAATCCCTATGCTTAGCATAGCACTTCATTATATTGTTTGACCCAGTAGGTATTAAGTCGACCTCTCGTCTTTACTTATTCGAGATTAGTCGGGATACTTATTGGGCACATATTGTTTATATACTCATACTACGCTTCAGTACTTAATTATACAGGATCTGAGGCAGGTACATTTGGCTACCAGTCTGGTGCGCGCCCCTGATCCATAGGCCGAGACTTTCACGGTGAGTTGCTCCCTTCCTATGCCGTTCAGCAGCCGGATGAAGTCTTTTTCTTACTTTTGCTGTCTTTTCTATCTCAAACAGTAAGAGAGAGATATTCTTTTGTATATTCTACTAGATGTCTATTACTTGTGACACCCCAGGTCTTAGCACACACTCGAGTAGACATTTATTTTTGGGTTGTATTATCACCTTGATACATTATTGATCATTTCTGATCTCAACTTTAAATCTGAGAATCTGTTGCGCTTATTTTTGGTAAAAGTAAAAATGAGAACTTAATTATACTTCTGCGTCGGCTTGCCTGACAACGGTGTCGGGCGCCATCATGACTTATTATGGAAATGAATCGTGACATTTTAAAAATATAATAGAAGTGCTAAAACCTTTAAAATTTAAATTCATAAAATTTAAATCCTTAATCCACCTGTAATGAGCTATCAGACTGAGAAAGAAAAGAATCAAAGAGTACGTAGAAGTTCAAGCATGAAAGTGGAGGCACCTCGACCAAAAGCTCTTTAAATTGACATTTAATTTCTCTTTATTCAATTTATTTGGTATAATTTAACTCAGGCATTATAAGAACTTTTACATTTATAATCTCAAATTTATCATATATTTATGTACAGAGTATTTATGGTAGTCTAAAAAACATCATAGATACTTTGTATAACTATAAAATCACGACGATTATTAACGATAACATGAAAAATTTAAACATAAATTATTTTTCAATATATAAAAATATCCTCCGGGATAGACTAAAAAAAAATCACATAAAATAGGACAAAAATAATATCACTTGTTCTTTTCCCACAAGCTTTGATAAACACCTTTTACTCTTCAAAATAAGTACGTATTTTTTACCACACAAATGACATTTCTATATAGTTTTGTAAATGTTTGGCCAGCACATTGTAACCCAACAAAACTTATAAATTCTGTTAGCTCATTCAGTTCAACTATATTAATTTCATCCAATTTCGATTCAGCTGGTATGCCCTTAGGAGAAAAATTAACTAAGGCGGTTAGGCTCAAATGAGAAAATAATATCCTCAAACAACAAAAGAGAAAAGGAGTAACACCGTAAACGAGGACTTACATCATGGAAATTAAATATATTATAGTAGTAATAAAAAAGCAAAGATTATACTTATCTCAAGGGTTTACTTTTAAGATTTGATGATGATAAACTAACAAAAATCACTAAACTTAGGGGATTAAAATCTAATTAACGAGGCACAATCAAAGAAAGTTTCCCTTTCACTTTGTCGGCCACTTCTCTTGTTCTTTGGCATCCACGACTACATACGACAAACCACTTCTGTCTTTGACACGTAGATTCATAATTTTTTTTTCTTTTCAAACTACAAATAGAAATGACAAATTATTAGTTATGGGAAAACCACCAAATGAAAATATATATTAAATTAATAAAGAAGGTGTCATGGTTGACGAAATATGATATTAGGGTTTTCTTGCCAAAACATGAGTTTACGGTCTCTATAGAACCAAGAAATGAGATAAATGTGAAAAAAAAGATGATTTAAAGAGTATAGTATTTGTGAAGTACAATGTTAATTAATTGATGTACTGTCAAGTGACAAAGTTAGTAATTGTTTAATAAGATCACAATAATTAAGAGTGTTAACTAATATCTCAAAATCCAAGAGAAAGAAGGTTTTATAAAAGGAGGCTGAACTTTCTCATAAACATAAAATTTGAAAACTCAATTTGCTGTTCTTTTTTTATTCTTGAATTAAACAATGGCTTTGGAAAATCAATTTAAGTAATAGTTGATTTAGTATCTTCTCTCGGACGTTTAGATAGCAATGATGGTCATTATGGACAATCGTCTTTTAAAAATTTAGGTTTTGTTATTCAGTTTGTCTTTTACTTATAGTTTAAGATAATTACACATATATACCTTGACTACAATATGTGACTTACTTCCTGAAAATAAAATTTTCGACAACAAACTCTAAAATAAGGAAGTTTACGTAATAATGAAACAACATGTATCAAACTCAAACATCTATATAAAAATTGTCATTTTTAATTTAAACATCTCTGGTTCTCACACGTTACACAATTTTGTTAAGCATGAAATTGGACATGTTATCTAGTTGTATTTTTTTCTTTAATTATCTAATTATTTCATTAAATCAAACTATTATGATTGTACGTCTTATCATTGAAGTCACATCAAATAGTAGGTGACTTTTGCATAATCAAACAATAGAGAGAAAATGAATTCTACCTAGATTTATTATATTCTCCAATCAAGCATATGAGTCATATACCTTCGTTAAATTTGCATCTAGGCCTGCTCTACATTAGGGTTGTGCATAATTTGGTAAATACGTACCGAAATCAAAAATTTTAATATTTGGTATTCGATATTTTGGTATTCGGTATGGTATTTGGTTTAAATTTTAAAAAATATTGGTATTAGGTATAATATTTGGTATTTTAAAATAAAATACCGAAATATGATACCGTACCGAAATATATTCTTCCTTCATTTCATATTAAATGAGGTACTTTCCTTTTTAGCTTGTTCCAAAATAAATGACATATTTCTAAATTTGAAAATAACTCAACTTTAAGCTCCTCATTTTTGCCCATTTAACCCTTAATGAGAAGCTTTTATAACAACGTAAAAATCATGGCCACACAAAGCTTTACCCAAAGTCTTTCTTTTTTTGTTTAAACTCCGTGGCGAGTCAAACTACCTCCTTTAGTTTGAAACGGAGGGAGTATTATATTACACAATATACTTATTATTAATTATAACATAAATATAAAAATCTAAAATTTTATTTTCCTTTATTCTCTAAGTTCATCAATTAACTCTAAGTAACAAGACGTTTCTAATGATCAAATTGATTCTTTTATGTACAGTTTTCTCTCTCTAAGTTAATATTCGCTAGTTTTGGACGAAACTTTGGTCAACAAATGTTTCTAGTTTTGTACTTTTGAGTACTTTAATTCAGAATATTACATTCTATGACTCTATGCACTAGTTAGTATTCAAACCGAATAAACCGAAATTACCAAACCGAATAAACCGAAACCGAAAGGAGAAAAACCGAACCATACCGAATTTAATTAGGTACGGTATATTGGTATTGCATTTTAAGAAACCGAATGCCAAAAATACCAAACCGAAACATGTAATACCGTACCATACCGATGACGAACACCCCTACTCTACACTTCAATATAAAATTTCCCGGGAAGTCCATGGTATTTCGTTGTTAGTTCTTTTTCATTTAAAAACCCTCTTTTTTGTCTTAAATTTAGAAAATCAAAACTTTAAGAGCCCGTTTGCGCATAAGAACAATTTTCCATAAAAATTTTACTTTTTTCCGAATTTAGCGTTTGTTCATAAATTTTCAATTTTCACTTGAAGATGCATTTTGAAAAATTTTCGAAAATTTAAAAAACTCCAAAAAGTTATTTTTCAAAACTTTTACTGAAATCACTCACAAAATTTCAAAAATAACTCAAAATTATATTTATGTCCAAACACAACTCTAAATTTCAAATACGATTTTCACTTGAAAAAAATTTTCCCCCTATTTTGAAAATTTACAATTCTTATGTCCAAACGCCCACCAAGTAATCCTTTAAAATGAACTTTACATACTATATTATTCAAAATTATTGTAATTATTTTGACATTATCCTAAAAAGTTATTTAGTCTTTTTGGGGTCCCTTTCTATAATAAATTGATCGAATTAATAGGCGCGCATTAGACTCTAGAAAAAAGTAGTATATGACTTGTGTAAAAGGCTTTGGAGGGTAGGTATTGCTTATAAGCGTAAAGTCAAGAACAGAAAGTTGTAGTAGCATCAAATTTTGGAGTTCTACTTCTATATTATAAAAATATAGGAGTAGAATCCTATCAAACTCTCTTCTCAATTCCACAATCAAGTTCATAAATCAGTATTCTATTATTCTATACACACTAATATAAGCACATCTCTTCCTCCTACAAAGTACTTGTCAAACGTTGAGCTTTTTCTTTTTAAGCCATAGACACCAAAAAATTAAGTTCAATGGTAACCCTAAAAAGAGATGTACATTTACACCCCAAAGGTGATCAAGACGCTCTTTCTTCTTCTTCGTCTTCGTCTTGTCAAGGTGAAAGAAACTACCATAAACAAGAAGAAGATCATCAGAATGCCACAGAAGATATCAGACTCCGTGGAAAAAGTAATGGCGATGGCGATGGTGATGGTGATGGTGATGGTGATGGTGATGGTGATGGCGATGGGTCGGATGATTATAGAAAGAATAATCAGGAGCTGAATCTTCTTGAACGTTTAAACACAAATAATAGTCCAATATGTAATGAAAATGATCCAACATCAGATGGTGCAGAGCCAAGAGTATTCTCGTGCAACTATTGTCAAAGGAAATTCTACAGTTCACAAGCATTAGGAGGACATCAAAATGCACACAAGAGAGAAAGAACACTTGCCAAAAGAGCTGGTCAGAGATCAATTGGACAGCATCACCTTTTCAATTTCACCCCAACAGCTGCTGCTGCTGCTGCTGCTTTTGGCCATCATCCATATCTAAAAGTACAGCATCAGAATAACTATAATTATGTTAGCAGCATGTCTACTCTTCCTCTAAATGGTGCAAATTATCACAACAATTCTCTGGGGATTCAGGCACATTCTATGATCCATAAAGCAACAAATAGTAGTGGAAATTGGTCAAACAGGCAATTCATCAAACACCAACCAGGCGTAGGAAAACTGTCTGTGATTCCTAAAGGAAATATTCACCTTATTCCCAATAATTCATCTTTGATTACAGCTGGAAGAATTCAGGGAGAAGAAGAGAAAAACAGTGACTTACAAAAGATCGATCTTTCTCTCAAACTCTAGTTTATTTTTTCTTTGCCAAAACTCGTGTTTTTTATTTTGTGATATTTTGTTCAACCAATTGGGGCAGTTTCGAGCCGTGAAAACAGTACTACGTACCATAGATTTTTGTAATGCCCAAACCCCCGCACAACGAGAGTTCAGTGCTCCGGGCTGTCCAAATTGAGGTTTTGGTTAGCCTTGCGTTCTTAATTTTGTATGACATTGCCCTGTAAGATAGATTATTTGATATCAAGAAATCTTTTTAGCTTTTGTTGACTCCATTTAAACTTCAAGCTGTTTCAGTAATTTATGATTTTATAAAATGATTATGTAAAAATTTTAGATCAATAAAATTAACCTTTTGTTAGAGGTTTTTCATACAAGTTGGGCTGATTTTACGAATTCCAATTCTAGAAGCCATAAAAGTCTAAAAATGAAGATCTTTCGATGGGACGCCATACCGTCCCTTTCACATCAATTTTCTTAAAGGTAGCTGTTACTGTCATTTGATGCAACTGATCACACAGCTGGATTTAGGGCGGTTTTATGGATTGAATTGAATCAATTGTTAAACAAATTATATATACATATGAATTTGTATGCAATATAATAAAATACTTACTCAGGGTAGGCGAATGGGACCTCGTATCAGAACAAAATACAGTTATCGTTAATGTACCCCGACAACAGTACCAGGTTTTCAGCAATCAAGAAGAATTAATCAAAGAGTTTGTCAATTATGGCACCCTCACAAAGACTTTCAGTAATTACAGCAAGCTGTCGGTTGTTTCCACATATTAAACAACTCATGATAATAACAACAGTACTATATTAATAAAACCATTAATTAGGTTTAATTGGATTTCAGCATAATTAAGAAACTCAATGTGTGAACAAATTGGACAGTGTTTCAACTGTTGAAGTAGTTAAAGAAAATGACTGTTTATTTTGTCTTAGTACGCTAATATTTTATTGAACGGCACTGTCATCCGCCATTAATTAATAGAGATAATGTTTATCATCTTCAATGACTCTGTACGGTGTCACATTACATTATTTCATGGCTAGATCTTCCAAGATTTGATTCTTAAGTTATAATCTAATATGATAGTGAGTCCACTTTTGGCTAATAATTATTTATTTTAGTTTTTTATTACATTAACTGTTTCACATTTGGTAGGATGATCCAACCTGGAAGTATAGGGTATGGGTATCTATTTATGACTTTCACTTAACACCTTGCTTTGACCCTATATATGTGTGTGCCGAACATGTATTATGTTGACCATGCGAATAAATTAAAGCTTGCGGCAGATTGAGAGCTTACGTATAAGGTGTAGGATCCGTGCAGGCTTATTCCAAATTTCAAAATGAAGAATATTACACCACGCTAAGCGTATCTTTAAACTATTTTAGCCCAGCTAACTGATATAAGAATTCAAGTTCGACAAAACGAATACAGCAACGGCAAAGTGATGGCGTGAGACTCAATTACTTCCTTGAAGAAGTTTGTTGGAGGCTTCGGTTGTCATAAATACTCTAATAATATGGGTCGCACACAGTAAATCTCGAAAATTGATTCGTCGATCGTGATAATAGGTCACGTGGAACTTACTTCGAGGGGAGATTGTTGGGTGTGCTAGCAAAATCCCACACAGATAGCTGAAAAGATTGGGATATGGAAACATACATATTATAAAGTGTGAGAATCTTTTATTAGTGAGGATCATTTTTAGAGAAAATCGCATAGGCTTGGCCCTAACCGGACAATATCACATCATGCTAAAAATATTTGTGCACTGTTTAGCCCAACATATTACACATCGATTAAGTACCTAAAAGTTACTATTTATTATTGAAAATAAGGGTGATGTGTGTGCGCTAGATACACACTTGTATCTAAAAAATAATTACTCCCACCGAATACATGTATTGAAGCAACAAGTATGAGACAATAGACAAGTATTTTTTATACTAGCTTTTTATGAATTCTTATCTCAGTTTATTATTTAAGTATACTAAAGTATTATCTTATCACTTAATCGTACTCAAGTCCATGTGCCATAATTTGACACGCATTTCCTCCTAGTATTAAATTTGGAGTAGTTATATATATTTTTCATTATACTTTTCGACATTAATTATCTTTGCCATTACCCTTTTAAACACAAATACCTTTTCCCTTAATGGTAAACTCGAACCTAAACCCACCTTTAAAAGGATATATGGAGATCATTTGTGTATTCGGGCTATTAGTGAACCCATACCTTTAGAAATAATTCATTTACCCGAATCCAAAAACCCAGAAATTTAAAAATAGTCAGATTTACAACTGGTCATTCAAAAATAGCCCAATTTCAAAAGTAATCGAAATTTAGCAACTTTTCATGTAAAGATAAATCTGAACGAAAACACAGTTCAAAATCCGGAAAATACGTCCGCATATTATACGGGAGTTCCAGCATAAGTATGCTCGAACTCCCGCATATTATACGGGAGTCCCAGGATAACTATGCTGGAACTCCCGTATAATATGTGGGAGTTCAAGTATAATTATGCTGGAACTCCCGCATAATATACTGGAGTTCCAGCAAGTATAAATGTCTAGTATAATATACTGGAGTTTTGAGCATCGGTGCTCCAATCTCCCGTATATTATACAAGAGTCAGCAAAGTATACCGATCCAGCATAATATGCTGGAGTTCGTACACAAATGCACCAAACTCCCGTATATTATACGGGAACGGTCTCTGTTGCAGCAAAATAATTGTTATTTTTCATTGACTTGGTAAACACTGGCTATTTTTTGATTGACCAGTGCAAAAACTGGCTATACCGTGCTATTTTGATATTGAAGTCTCTATATATTAATAGAGTATCTAATAGTAAAAGCAGCCCGATGCATCACGCTTTTGCTATACGCGAGAAAAAAATCGGACCACAAAAGTCTATAGCTATTAATAAAGTATCTAATAGTACCAGTGGCGGATGCACATAGGCACTTGTGGGTGCTTAAGCACCCGTTAACTTTGACCATATTTAGGAAATTTATATAAGCAATTGTATAATATTTAGATAAATATTGAGTGAGCACTCACAAGTAAATTCATTTTTCCTCTTCTTACAGAGTCTTTATCGGTGAGCATCCCTAACTTTAAAATTCTGGATCCGCCACTGAATAGTACAAATGCAAATATGATCTTTTTCGTTCTCTTTTCACATTTATATCCTTGTGCTATCTATTTCCTTACTTCAAATTTCCGATAAAGTTCAAGCAAATCTTTAAAGCGTAGAGACCAAGCTGTTAACACATGTTACTATATCCATAAAGTACAAGCTTTCACTAAATCCCAGAAATACGATAAATGAAGATTTTGAGTTTTGAAGTATAACTTAGAGTCCTCGAGTATAACACTAAAAGGCAATAATCCAGACGGAATCTAGAATAAAGAAGTTGAATGGCATTTTAGGCAATTAGCTTTCAAATCCAAGAATGACCAAGCCTCATACGTCTAATAGCATTGGGCATTTATACACGGATGAATACATTTAAAATAGCATGATCTAGCCAGTTTTCGGATTGGTAATTTAAAAATAGCCAGCATTTATCAAGTCAATGAAAAATAGCCACTATTTTACTGCAATAGATAGCGGTCCAGCATAATATACCGGAGTTCGGTGCACATATGTATGAACTTCCAGCATATTATGCTGGACCGGTATACTTTGCTGGCTCCAGTATAATATACTAGAGACTAAAACACCTGTGCTCCAAACTCCATTATATTATGCTGGACTGATATATTATACTGGAACTCCAGTATATTAGACTGGAGTTGAATTTCAGTATATTATATTGGAGTATTTTTTCGGATTGTGAATAGTGTTTTCATTTAGATTTATCTTTGTATGAAAAATGACTAAATTTCAATTACTTTTGAAACTATGACTATTTTTGAATGACCACTTGTAAATCTCGCTATTTTTTAATTTCTCCCATGAATACATGCACGAGCTAGTCCAATCCAGCCGAGGCCTCACGAGCCACGAATTTGATGGGCTAGGACGGATCGCTAGCCCAGGCCACAGCTAGCTCATCTTTTTAAAATTTTTTTTTTTTTTTTTGGTAAGAATCTTTAACAATGTAAATTCGAACCTAAAATTATGCAAATATGTCAACATTTCTAACGTATGATGACGTATGAGTAAGTAAAAATTAAAAAGCATAGATTTTTGTAAGACAATATGTCAGTATTACATAAAATTTCATAGCATTCAGGAAGGTCAACTTTATATTTTGAAAATAGAAGGGCTAGTTGTTAATAAAACTTTGAAGTTGTCAGAAAAATTTCAAGAAATTACCAATAATTGAAATAAGAAAATGATACTTCACAAAAAGAAACCTTAACTCACACCATGAATAGATGCAAATCAAAATATACCTACCTAATAGTCACATACATATACAATATGATTAACATAAAATAAACTGAAGGGTGCCCAATAAACCAACATGAATTGAATTCTTCTATTTTGTTAAAATAAATTTTATTACGCCAACAAAGTGTTGAAACTGTATAAAACACAACAACTAATTCAAACTAAGAGATAAAAAATGTAAAATTCAAGCTGATTCATTTTGAGAAACCATATCCCAATAACTCAATTCAAAAGACTTTTTTTTTTTTGGTAAATAAAGACATTTATTTGGAAATAAACTTAGTAGTCATTATAATATGAGATTTGTCTAGGCCACGCAGTGCCTATTCCATCTCTATCAAAAACTAAAATAGCAAATACGGGCGGATAATAATACAGCATTAAGTTAGCAAAAGATTCCAAGCTGCATCCATTCTTGGCTAAGGTGTCCACTACTCCATTAGCTTCTCTGAATGCATGCTTCAAGGGTGGCGTGCCCGCCTCAGATAATAGGAACCTGCAGTTATCAATAATATTTTGATAAAGACAATTATCATTACTTATCAGGTTGATTAGTTCCTGGCAGTCCGTTTCAATGACTAAAGGAGTTAGTCTCTTCTGGATGGCTAGTTTTAGGCCTTGTAATAGGGACATGGCTTCCACTTGGATATTTGTAGCGCAGGCAAATTCAAAAGACTCATTTGGTTATGTGTTATCTCTGAGTAACACTTGTCTATTTGAGTATTTTTAATTTTTATAGTTTTAATTTTAAATCAGAATTAAATTCTTTTGGGCCCATGAATCGGTCTTGGCCCAACCTCGATCAAGCCTTAAGGGCCGGCGGGCTAATTTGGATCGGCCTTATAAGCCTCACTTTTCTTTTAAATGGGCAAGAAATTTTTTTAAGGAATTTTTACATTCCTATGCCTTATATGAAACCTTATTACTCTCAATGTTTAAGGTTTGACTTAATTACACTTAGTATACCAAATTACCAATTCTATTATCACGACCCAAAATCCACTAAGGGTCGTGGTGGCGCTGGACACCGCTGTCAGGCAAGCCAACCAAGAATGCATAATTAAGTTCCCGTTTTAGTATTTGCGGAAATTATTTTTCTTATACGTTAAATATTAGATAATAAAAATTTTACAAAAATGAACATAAAGTCGATAAAAAACTTAATACTGAATAATCCAAAAATCCTTCCAGAACCCAATGTCACAAGTGCATGAGCATCTACAGATAAGGACATAAAATACAATATCTGTCTGAAATACAGTGGACAAAAAATAAATACAATATACTGAAAGGGACTATACTAGCTGCGGGTCGCCTCGAATAATGCAACTCACCTAGTCTCAGAATCATCCACGCTGCTATGCCCAGTAGGCTACTAGAGATACATATACTTGTGCAACAAAAATGCACAGAAGTGTAGTATGAGTACGTAAACAA
>MU685619.1:5488-86814 GCA_026770625.1 Nicotiana glauca
TCGTAATTACTCGGGAGAGATTTACGGTAATAAGAGTGCTCATGATTTGTAGAGAATACTTAGGCGAAATTATTGAAGACATAGCGGGAAGGATTCCGACAATTGGGAAAATCATAACTCTAGACCTCCTTAATCTTTTTCCTAACCCTCAGTATCGTTAGTTGTTAATTTACTATTTTAATTTGTTAGTTAATTAGTTAACACAAGAATCTTAATATATATATAAGTTAGGAATTATTCAAGCTTGTCTTCTTGGTGATAGTGAACAGCTGTAGCTAAACCTTAGTTCTCTGTGGGATTCAACTCCGGACTTGTAAATCGGATTATATTTGCAGCGACCGCTTAGTCCTTTTTATAAGGCATAGTTGGGCGTGATCACATTAATAATTAAAATATGTCACGGAATGTTCCTTCGTGCATTAATAATCAAAACATTGCACGGAATGTTCCTTCGTGCATTTATAATCAAAACATGGTACGGAATGTTCCTTCATGCATTAATAATCAAAACATGGTACGGAATGTTCCTTCGTGCATTAACATATTCTCAACACAAATCGTGCACGGCATCAACCTTCATGCTTTATCACTCTTGCTCACCCAAGCAACAATCTCAACCAATGGGGCGAGGGGATAGACAAACATTAATAGAAGTCCCGGCAAGGGAAACACAAGTAAACAGTTAAATCCCGGCAAGGGAACAACAATACTAACTTTCACATCCCGGCAAGGGAGATAATCAATATACGAATACAACCCGGCAAGGGAATAATCTTTCTTCATTTCTTACTCAACAATTACCTTATAATTCGAGACAATGCTCCAAAGGGTTCGCAAATCATAATTCTTTCTCATACTCTTCACATTATATAGAAATCATCAATTACACAAGAAAGAGTCACAACAAAATTAGTATAAGCACAAATAAGGACTCACGGTCATGCTAGACACCAGTTTATAGATACTCGTCACCATGCCTATACACTGTACTCAACAATTAGCAATTAGCAAACAGTACTCTAATCATATTCCCTCAAGCCAAAGATAGATCAAACACTTACCTCAACTCCCACAGCTAAATCAATCCACAACGACCGCTTTCCCTCTCGAATTCAGCTCCAACTCAATCAAATCTATGAAATAACAACTTTATAATATCAATAATAGCTAAACAAATCACCCAATGCCTAAATATAGATCTTTAAGCTTTCTTCCAGAAATTCCAAAATTGCCGCCGGGCCCGCTTGGTCAAAACACGAGGTTCGAACCAATTCCATATCACCTATTCTCCCACGAGCCCGGATATATAATTTTTTTTCAAATTCGACCCCAAAACGAGGTCTAAATCAAAGAAAATTGAAAAGCCCTAACTCTACCCATTTCCCCCAATTTCAACCCTAGATTACATGATTTAGGCTTAGAAACTCACTAATTACTGAGAGAAAATGAAGGAAATAGGTGGGAAATTACTAACCCAAATGGTCTTGAAGAATGGGGGCTTCAATGGACTCCTAGAGCTTGGGGAAGAAGAGAGTTCGTGAGAAATTTGAATGAAACCCGTATGTTTTGATTCTGGAAACTTAAAAATATAACTGGGCGAATTTTCCCTACACGTTCCCGAGAGAGAGGTCACGTTCGCGATGGGAAATTGGACAGGGCATCGTGTTCACGATTGGGGGAACGCGAACGCGAAGGGGAAAGCTGAGGGGTCCAGGAATTGTTATACGCGAACGCGTAAAGAGCCACGCAAACGCGATGAGGAAACTGGTGAAGTTACGCGTTCGCGAACTGTGGAATGCGAACGCGAACGCGAAGAGGGAATTTCGAGGGGTCCTGAAATTGGCTTACGCGATCGCGAGAGTTGTGACGCGAACGCGAAGAAGGGAACCTGGGAAGTATCGCTAACGCGAGCTGAAGGCTGCGAACGCGAAGAAGGGAATGCCTGTGCAAAAATTGCAGAAAATCTGCTATCATCCTAAGTCCAAAACCATCCCGAACACCTCCGAAAACACTCCCGAGCCCTCGGGGCTCCTAACCAATCACACACACTAACTCGACAACATCCTACGAACTTAACTGTGCGATCAAATCATCAAAATAATATAAAAAACGAGGAATCAAACCTCAAAATCATCACTTTTTCATCAAACTTCATAAACTTTCATTTTTTTTTATATTTAGGTCCGAAACACGTCAAATGACGTCCGATTTCAACCAAATTTCACAGGAAGCGCTTAAACCACATATAAGACCTGTATCGGGTGCCGGAACCAAAATACGGGCCCGATACCAACACGTTATAATTCATTTTCACTTCAAATTTCTTTAAAAATTTCAGAAAATAATTTCTTTTAAAAATTTATTTCTCGGGCTCGGGACCTCGGATTTCGATTTCGGACATACGCCCGAGTCCCATATATTTCTACGGACCCTCCGGGACTATCAAATCACGGGTTCCGGGCCCGTTTACCCAAAATGTTGACCAAAGTCAACTTTAATCATATTAATATTAAAATTCATCAATTTTCACACAGAATTCACATTTAAGCTTTCCGGCTATGCGCCCGGACTGTGCACGTAAATCGAGATAACTAAAAATAAGGTTTTCAAGACCTCAAAAGCACGGAAAAGAGGGAAAATAGGTGATGACCCTTTGGGTCATCACAATCTTGATCATCATCAGCTTTTGGTGGGCTTATTATTTAGATACATTGAGCTATTGGATTGCATGGTTGAGGTGTCGGACTCTCCCGACAACACTTTTCAAGGTTAATGGACCTGACATTTCTCAATTTGGGTGGAATTAACACTAGGTAGCCATTTTTCAGCATGTTATTTAAAATATATTCGCAGTTCACTATGTAATTAAAGATTAACAAATTCACTTAAATTTCAGGACACGGCGTCTTAAAGTTTAAACCTCAAGGTTCAAGCTTCAAGATATCGTGTCCTAATATTCAAAAATTATGACTAGAAATTTAAATATTATGTCTTGAATTTTAAATTGGCCGTTTAGAATTTAAGGACACTTACACCAGAATTTTAAATTAGCAGTTCAAAAATTCAGGACACTTACTCCTAAATTTTAAATTAGCAGCTTAAGAATCTAGGACACTGAGTCCTCAATTTCAAATTAGTTGCTCAAAAATTTAGAATAGAAAGTCCTGAAGTTTGAGCGAATTGGCTAATTTTTAAGTATATTATAAATCATGAATATATTTTAAATAGTAGGCTTAAAATTGGCTACAAATACACTCCGTCCCTTATTTTGGAAGAAATTAAAAAATAGCCACAATACCTGTACTAATCCAGTATTTAAGATGTAATAAAAAATATTAACTTTAACCCTCGCTATTAAGGTTTAGCCAATATTTAAAATGTAATGAAAAATTAGCCACTTTTTAATATGGGGATAAAATTTGAACAAAAATACCCCTAACTAGAATACGAAAAACTTCAGGAAAGCTCAAAACCAAGTAATTGTTCATGGAGTTTGATATGTGCAGTTGAAACTCCAAGTTCTGGAGTTTAAATACTTTTATGTGACTGAACTGATGGTGTTTGCAGATGACTGAGTAGTGACGGATCCAGAATTTTATGCAAACGAGTTCAGTTAAAGACGAGCATACCTAATACCCTAAGTGGTATCGGGTATGACGAGTAGAGTTTGATCATTTTATTATCTTTTTTGTTCTTAATACAATCTCAAAATGAAGTTATTTTAAAGTTGGCAATTTATAATTTTAACAAAGTTGAAATTTTTCTAAGAAGGTTTTAAAAAAATTATCTATCTCTATTTTAAGAGATTTAACTATTTAATTTAACAAATTTTAATTTGACATTTACTAACTCTAAGATATTTAAATAAATCTATAGTTTTCCTTGTTGTACTTCACTCTAAACCAAGTATGGATTTAAAAACTAAATGGCAGATGCCCAATATGGATTCGAACCCAGTATCTCTTGGTAATTTTGAACCCACTCGACCACATCCACTGGGAGGACGCTCATGCCAGTTATACTAGGTATCTCCCTTGTGAGTAAGAAATTTTATTATCGTTGGTACAGAAGACGCCAATGATGAAGAGGTAAAGCATCTATAGGCAGCTCTTCGTATCGCTAAATATCAGTACTTCCCTAGAGGGGGAATATGGAGTTATGTGGCATTAAGTCAGAATTAAGTGGTTCTAGTATTTTGGAATGGTAAAGAAGGATGCGATAAAATAAAAAAAAGGATGAGATTGCACTTATTCAAAGCCTACAAATATACTACGATACAAGAGCATTATGCAAACACGGCATCAAGGAGAGGAAGTAAGGGTTCCTGCCCGAGATGTGAGAGGTAATGGACCAAAAGAAATAACCCACGAAAGATTACACGGAATATTGATACAGGAATGGGCCAACAAGTAGTTAGTACTTGATTCAGGAAGAGCCTACCTATGGCTAGATAAGAGGATACAAACAAATCAACAGATTGTGCAAGATAAGCATAGAGAACCTCAATATAGGGAATTCAGCCTTGCAGTTATGACATCATGATCCTTGAGAAATATTCGGATAGGAGTTTGGGTAGATAAAGATACCGTATGAGTGTTACGAAAATAAAAGATATTACCACTGGGAAGTCAGTCAAAATATTAGTTCATAAGCAACCCTACAAGCACAAATGGCGTGGAGATAGGAAGAACATCAAAAATTCCGTAAGGCATGCAAAAAAATAAGCTCGCAGCCTTACAAGAGTTAGAGGATCCCCCCTCCCCCTGTAAGTACTATAATGAAACATTAGCTAAGGAAATAAGGAGAAAGCTTAAGCATAGTAAATTGAAGAAGAAATGGTCATGTAAAAATAGTCTCACTACTCGGTGTAGTGAAATCGATTTTTATTCCTTACATACTCGGTACGTTATTTGTACAGACATCCCTTTTGCCTGGGGCATTTTAAGCATGCAGGCCCCGATAGACAGGTTATGAGCCCTCCAAGTAAGCTATCAACTCAGCAATAGTTGTTGGTGCGCTTCGTTTGCTCCGGAGTTGCCTATTTGTCAGTACGATTAGTACATGTATTGATTGGTACGATGAGGCCTTATCCTGACTTTTATGATATTATACATTCCTAGAGGCTTGTAGGTAGATGTCATGTATACGGATACTTGTATGGTCTTGTCGGCGTATGTTTTGAGTATATAAAGGATCATGCCGACCTTATAGGCCTGTACATCATATGTATGAGTTTGGATTACATGTTGGTCGTCCAATGTCGAGTATTTTTCCCATATTTTATTGTAGTTATCTCACGACAGCCTCTCTGGATCATTTACCTATGATAGTATGATACGAAATAAGGAAGAAGACTTCAACCATAGCACAATGACCTAAAGAGGAAATGGCAAAGCACAATGACCTAAATAGGAAATGGTTGTGTAACAACAGTCACACTACAAAATTGTAAGCACTCCAAAAGAAAGTGGCACCTACCATGGCTAATGAGCGAGAGTAAAACCAAAAGTAATATTCGAGACCATATAAGTTGCACAAAAAGTTTGGCATGCGTGATAACTCAAACAAGCTAAGTAAGCACGCAACAAGGGGCAAAAAGACCAGGAAAAGCAATTGCTTACGTTTGAAGAAAGCTGAAATGGAACGAAAGGAATTATTCGATTAATGATCAGCCTAGAAGACTTCGCTATAAGTTAAAAGAAGGAATTGGGTCTAGGTCATAGACAAAGGATCGAATCATTAGAAGATTGTATCATAGTTTTCAATAGAGTCCATGAAAGGCTAAAGTAATAACTAAATCCCATGAGCCGCATATCGGAAGATAGCTTAAGCCTACCTAAAGGCTGATTGGAAGGAAGAGGAAACTAAAGATTTACATCAAGTAAGTGTTGATGCCCAATTTTTTTCATGTATTTTATATGCAAAATACTTTAAAAATAATATATGCAGGCATATATAAGCATGTCCGAGTGTTTTATTATTATTTCCAATTTTAAAAGATTTTTAAAACAATTTATTACCCTATTTAACAGCATAAAATCAATAATCATTCCCAAAAATTATCATTTCGTTGATTCAGTCATTGTATTCTCATATTTATATCAAAATATAGCTAAGGTAATTTTTATACATTTTTATAGATTTATTTAGTATTTTAAAAGCTAAATTGCATGTAATTATAATTTTAGCCTATTTTAGGATTAATAGCATTTCTATAATTATAAAATCGGTTCCATCCTTTTTTAATAAATATTTGTATATTATTTATTGGTACAGTGCTTTTAATTTATTTTTAAAATTATTTCACTATTTTTTATAAATAAAAAGGGTAAAAATGATTATTTAACATCTAGCCTCATTTTATTTCAATTACAGCCCCTTTTACATTTCAATTTTAACCCTTAAATTGATCCAATCTCAACCCCAACTGGACCGGCCCAATTTTTTAATCTGACCCAATCCATAACCCAATTCAAACGACCCTACCTGATTCTCACCTACCCTTTTAAATCTAGGACGTTGATCATACAGATCAACGGCTATGATTCCCTCTTACCATTTTAACCTCAAACGACCTACCCTAATTCCCCATTTTACCCAATTCGTCGCCTCTGAATACCCTCCCCCTCTCAAACTCTCTCGAATGTTCTTGAAACCCTAATCACCTTCTACCATTTTCAACCTCTAACTCACCGGAATCCATGGCCTCTCAGGCCATAGATGATCTATGCTCATCTCCTATTGCTCCTATGTGGCTGATACTTGAAGGTTTGAGGCCATACCTCAAAGATCTTCACTCAGACCTCCGCCGACTCGAGGTTTTCGGTCATCTCCAGCCTGGTTCCGGCATATCCTAGCCTCCTAAGTCTGATTCCGACATTATCCGACTTAGATCGGACCTTTTCCAAGCCTTTCTCATTCTAGGGTTCATCTGAAACCCTAGATGTTCTAGGTTTTCTCCAATTCTCTTTAGATCTGTTGTGTATCTATGCTACACTTGGGTTTTTCAAACGAAACCCTTTTTTTTCGATTTAGGGTTTTCTGGAAAGTATTTAAGCATTTTATGACTTTTCTTCTCCTTTATTCGTGTTGTTTCTCTAACTATGTTCCCTATATCGTGTTCTCACTTGCTTTCTGCTGTGTTTTATGTACTTTCTCTTCTATGTTCCTCTATGTTCTTTTGCCGGGCTTTATACTCCGTGCTTGTATATTCTTCTACTGTGTTTTCTATGCCATTTCTCGCATGCCTTTTCACCATGATTCTGCTATCTTCTTCCTCAATGATTTGATGTGCTTTTCCCACTGTTCTTGCTATTTTTTTACTGTGTTTAAATTTTTCTCCTAAAAGACCTGTTTAAGCATGTGTTACTTCTAATGTTTCCTCTATTATTAGTGTTCTCTCATTATGCTTCAAATTAGCTTCTTCACTCTATTTGCTTGATCTTTCTATTTATTTGCATGTTTTCTCATGAGTTTTTGAAAAGAAATCCCCAAGCCTGTTGCCTCCTCATCTCTGTATTTGATTCAATTTGAAACCCTAGGATTTTGGGGTTTCCTTTGGCAATCTAGATTTTTGTGTTCAAGTTAGGTTTCTACTTTGGGACCCTGGACTCTCAGACTCATTGAGAGTCCGCAATTGAATTTGTACCCTTTCTTGCTTATGATTCTGAATCTTTCAATGTTTGATTATATTTTCTAAGTAAAGTGATGACTCTTTTGTTTGATTTGTCTGCTTTATATATGAGAAGTTCTTCTTTCAAAAGGGGTTTCTGCCAACTACTAATTGATTCCAAATTCCTTTAATAGTGTTTACTTGATTGTTACTGATTTCCTTTAAATTAAACCTTTCTTTACCCCTTTTCTGACTTGGTTCATTCGAGTAAAAGCCTGTAACTTTGATTTCATTGGTTGTTTGATTGATTCCCTTTCCTTGTTTCACACAAACAGTGTACCATTGGGTTGTTACCTTAAATAAACCCCTATGTATTTACCCCTCCTGTACTGCTTTAAAAAGTGTTTGATTAACCTCTTTCCTTAATTAGTTCTGCCCATTTGAAATCAGAATCCCTTAATTAAAGGGAAACCGTGTGTAACTGATTTTCAAACTATTCTCTTACCAATTTCTGCTTTCTTTCTATACTATAAATACATTGACTTCCTTTAACACAGCACACACGATTGAGCACACTAAAAACCACAATTACAATTCTCTTCTGAACTTATACTTAGAGTATTCTTGCTTCTTGTCTGCACTTTGGCATTTACAAGACTATTGCTTTTCTTTACTTGTCTCTTTGAAACTGGTATGTCCTAAATTAATTTTCAGCATCACCCCAATGTGTTTATTTATAGTCCTTGTATCCCTGTCTGCTTTCTATTCCCTGTAAAGTTTAAACATCTGACTTGAAGTGCCTATATGCTACTGTCTGCTTCTCTTCCTTATGAACAATTGTTCCCTACCCCATTACCCCTATGTGTTTGTGAGTGGGGACTTAGGGCATGACTATAAGAATTGTTGTCCATGACCTAAGTTTTGACCCNTATGTGTTTGTGAGTGGGGACATAGGTCATGGCAACAAGAATTGTTGTCCATGACCTAAGTTTTGACCCTCTAACCTCTAAGTAGGCTGGAAGGTGTGCCAGTACGTCTCATTGCTGGGTGTGCCCCCGTTGCCTGCTCTTTCCCTGTATCATATTTCTAATATGAATCCCCACCCCCAAATTCCCATATGTGTGCTGAGTTAAGGTATAGCGTGGCAGCATCCAAATTGATGTCCAGGGCTGAACCTGAACTTCAACGGGTCTTAACTCCCCAATTCTAAAGCTGACAGGCTGGCCAGGGGTGTGCCAGCACCCCAATTGTTGGGCATGACCACCAACCTGCCATGGCCTTTCCTAATTCCCCTCTACTGCACTTACACTTACTCCTAGCCTCTAAGTTATGCCCCCCTTCTATGAGCCTTGCCTTGGGACCTTGAGCTCCCTCTGAACTTGGACATTTGAGGGCTGGCCCTTCCACACTGCACTTTGATCCTGTAATGATATTTGGGGTGTAAGCATTTCCTAGAGATCTTGAAGCTCTTTGGAACTTTGACACATCCCAAATAAGAGAAAGGCTTTGGAAATCTGATCTTTGGAAGTTGGTTTATTTCATGTATCAGACTAGGAGTCTGAATTAGGCTCTCCTTGGTTGGAATTTTAATTTCTGATGTAAATTTACTTTTTTGGGATTCATTCAAGTTGTAATAATTTGTAATAACTGTGGGGTGTATAGTAAAATGGGGGGAGGGTCTCTCATGTTATGCATATGGGGTAGATATCATGCTTTAGGTTTATTTCTGCAATCATAACATCTTCGCTTATATATCCGCATATAGATATCATGCCTATAAGTTGATTTATTACTGCATATAGAAATCCTGCCCATAAGTTTATTCACATCTGCATATAGAAATCATGCCTATAAGTTGATTCATTACTGCATATAGAAATCATGCTCATAAGTTTATTCATCTGCATATAGAAATCTTGCCTATAAGCTATTCATTTGCATTAGGAATCATGTCTATAAGTTTCTGCACTTTTGCATATACACACTAGGCAAACAGTCTATAGGTTAAAAATAACAAATGCACTCTAGATACCATGCCTATAGGATTCCTGCACTTTTACAAACGTTTTTTTTAAAAATCAATCATGCTTAGAAAGCATGCCTATAGGAATAAGTAACTGAATCTGATTCGTCTGCAAGCCTAAAATCAGTAATAAATTTTGTTTAGTACCTGCAGAATTTGTTTGCTTCTCAAATCAGTAACCCTTCTTTAAAATCAGTATGCCTTCTGCAAATGTTAAATACCACGATTGCAGGTCTCATCTAGGCAAACCTGTAGGTAATTAATCAACTATGCCAGTCATTAATAATTACAACCAGCAGGCAGGTCTAATTCGGACTTCTTATCTGAAAATATGTGCTAAATCCGCCACCCTTCCTACGCTAAGTTTATTTAATTCAGACCAAACCAGTACCTGTAAGTCATGCTAATTGATTTGCTGATTTGAATGAGGAGGCTTACCTGAGCCCTAACTGTTATTTGTTTCCCCTTTAAGTGCTACTTGTTATTGCTTGTCGCCTAGATTTTTATCCTTTCCTAAACTTCTGAAAAGCCCCAATTCCCTTCCCTTTAGGATTAGTAGTCCCAAATGCCTCCGGGACTGATAGGATTGGGACGGGTAATGGCATGCAACAAGCAACGATACTATTTCGCGCTTTAATACCTTAACGGGATGGGAACGGGTAGATATGGATATGATGACCGGTGCACTAATATCACGTGCAACCCCTCTTCTGAGGAGTGATTGTTGGATATTGCATTGATGTGATCCATATAAATCATAAACCTAGGAATCCCCTTCCCTTATTTGTTTTTTTTTCATAATTGCTTAAATCCTCTTCCTTTTAAATTTCTGCCTTCTTTAAAAATTTCAACTTATTTGCAGTGTTGTCACTTTACTTGAGACCTTGATTGCTTACTTGGTTATATGAAGTCACAATGTAACATGGTCGGGAACCACACTAGTGGATCTTGAGGGGTGCCTAACACCTTCCCCTCGAGATAATTTCTAGCCCTTACCCAAACTCTAGTTCTTCAACTCAAACCCTTCTTAGTTTCCTAATGCACTTAATCATTAGGTGGCGACTCTTCAATCCAAAAACCCAAATTTCTAACGAGAATAGAGTTGTCCGTCCAAATGTCGCAAACCCGATTTCATCTTTTAAAGGAGGAAAAAGGGGGCCTCGACATCATGGCGACTCTGCTAAGGACTTCTTTAGAATTTTACCATTTCATATTATTTGTGACTTTATTGCCTTTATTGAATGTCTTTATCTCTTCTTCTATGAAACTGACTTGGCTCCTTGTTTCTTTTCTTTAATGCTTTCTTTTACCGCCTTCCTCCAATACTGTTGTGATTATGAGCAATTATTATAATCATTACTTTATGAACGTGCAAATACATGACAATTTGTTTTATTTTTGTAATTGCATCTTCAACATCATATTCCACTCGTGCCAAAGAAATGCCATAACAACGCTTATAATGAGTGGTTGCGTCCTTCCGATAATATTATTCCCTAAATTTGGCAAAGGCGTATTTGCGGTAAAACCAGTCGATTAGCGGTGCAGTCGACGGTTCCGTGCCTTTTTCTCTTGAGTTGTCCGCTCAAGGGTACCGGTCTAACACCCCATAGAAATCTTACTCTATTCAATTGTGCATGCATCACTGCCAAATCTAGCCGAGTCAGTTAAGTTGTCCATATAATGACTCTTTAAGATAGCGTTGTCCAAAGTCCACTGGGTTTCCTTGAAACCCAAACGGACACCACCATATTCTGTGCATTTATTTGGAGAGCTAAATGTGATTTATGCTAATTATTGGTTTAAATAGTCGAGTCCGACGGCGTAAGGGTCCAATAGTTTGTTTTGTAGAAATGAGGCACGAAGTCCCCAGATTCGGCATGGTAACCCATATTCACCCAAGGTTGCTAAGCTAGTGGGAGGACCTTCATTCCAGCGATCAAGCTCTCGTCCGTAAATACTTAGGAAATTTACCTTCTCTTTTAGAGATCTAACCCGACAACAAAATCATAGAGGCTGCAACTTTATTCTGGGATGGCAGCAGATCTGTGTTTCACTTCGGGGACCTGGAAATGACACCTTTGCTCAAGGAGATAGGAGGGTTAGCTGGTATTCCTTGGGAGACTCCAGGTTTGCTTATGCCAAAAAATCGCAAGGGTAGGGGTTTCCTCAAAATGAAGGGACTAAAGAAGAACCCAAACTTAACTTGTTTGAAGGACTCTTACATTCCTTTCAAATATCTGTACAAAAGGTACGATCATAGCAAGTCTTACCGCACTTACCCAGATGAATTCGTCCTCACCTCATTGGGGCATATCCACAGAAGAGTCTTCGTCTTCATATTCTGCTTTTTGGGTATGATAGTATTTCCCATGGAGAAGGCTAGGATCCATACCAGACTGGCCATGGTTACCAAGACTCTAAAGGAAGGGATTGGCGGGCAGCCTTTTAGCATAGTACCAATGATTGTCACGGAGGTATAGAAAAATGTTAGCAAGGGGCCAATCACTTTGAGGGTTGTAATTTACTACTCCAATTTTGGCTCATGGAGCACCTCCAAAAGGGTAAATATCGGCAAGAGATCCTATGTAGGGACTGGGATGATCATATCGCCTTCCATCAGCCAAGGCGAATGAATTATATGCCTAGCATGTTCGCTCAACTAGATGATGCTAAAGGATGGGTAGAGCTGTCTGAAAATCTGAAAGAAGACCAAGTGCAGTGGATGTTCGAATGATTCCCTACTGAAGAGTTCATTATCTGATATCGGGATGCACCATTTCTTATTCTCATCGGTCTGAGAGGAACTTATCCTTATGTCCCTCTCCGAGTCATGATACAGGCAGGAAGGAAGCAGGTTATACCAAGGGTCGACAAAATGGGTCATTTCAGGGTCGACTTTTAGGATGACGATAGCCCTCATAAGTGCCAAGCTCAGCATATGTGGCACTGCAAAATCATATTGGGGAGAGAGTCTATTGAGCCGGATAGATATCATGCCGGCTGTTCGCCATACTACTCAAGGTGGCTAGAGGATAATCATGATGGTTCGGGACGATCAGGGTTTGCTCGAGGTCACAGGGTCATCGATGAAAAGGCTGAGGAGCAGGCTAAGTACAACCAATTGCATAAGAGGATTCGGGAGTACGAGAGTGAGCACCGAGAAATTCAAGAAGCCCATCAAAAGTTGATTGAGGAATGGAAAGATATGGATGTCAGCGCCAACAAACGACTAGGGTATTTGGAGCGGGGTTTGGTAGAATTGGAAAGGAAGTTCATCCAAAGGAATGAAAACTTTCAGAATGCTGAGGGAAGCGAAGGAGGTCATTTGGATAGAGCTTACTTGATACTGGGACTACGTGAGCTAGTGAAGCTGTTCGATGGAGCTAAAGATGCCAAGTCTGGGGAAGGTCCTTCTGAGACCAAGTAGTTAGGAGTCTTTCTTTTGCTTTAATGTAATAAGGCCCATGGCCATTAGTGACATTTAATTTTTCTGCTATTTTTAGTGTCGTTTTGGGATTCGTCTTATTTTTATCAATAAAGTGAGGCATTTAGCATTATAAGCTCTCCAAATCAACTTGTCACTAGGCCTACCTTGGGCACAACGAGGCTCCCAATTTAGTACATGATTCATACTCTTGAACTATGTGTTTAAATATTGCAACGTTTTCTCCTCATAATCTTTACTAACTTGTTACCTTTTTTGTGTTTGCTTTTTTTTTATTCCCCTTCCCCAAAGGTTAGTCTGTTTCACTCTGGCATCATCATACTCTACGAGATCCAAGGGCCCTCCACCTCCTCCTCCTCCGAGTCTTATCAGAAACAAGAACAAAGCAAAAATGGAAGACTTGAGCAACATCAGGAAGGAGAGTTCGGTTGAAAGGGTAGAGACTTCTCAAGGTATTCAGGTTTCCAAGGAAAGTGCCTCCCAACTTGAGCAGAAGTTGTTGAAATTCCAGGAAGAACTGGACCAAGTCCGGAATTTGGCCAGCTTGTCATTTTCCCTCACTACCCCAGATGTCAACTACACTCAAAACCCCGCATATCCACAAAACATCCCGAAACCACAAAATCAACCTGCTCCCCATCACCAATGCAATACATGTCACACTTCAAGTAACACCCCATTACTCATCCCTGAACCGCTAAACTCTACAAATAACCATTCTCACCCTTATCACAACAACCCCATTTATGTGGAAACTGTGTCGCATCCTACTCAGCCCATTCCAAACATACCTGAGTCTGATAACAAAGACTCTCTTATCAAGAAACTGGCCGTAGAACTCAAAAAGCTGACTAGTCGAGTCTAGGGAGTTGAAGGAAACAAGGGTATCGAGGGGCTGAATAATGAAGACCTTTGCATCCAGCCAGATGTTGAACTTTCGGAGGGGTACAAACCTCCCAAGTTCGAGATGTTTGATGGCACAGGGGATCCCAGAGTCCATTTGAGGACATACTACGACAAGTTGGTCGGAGTCGGAAGGGATGAAAAGATCCGCATGAAGCTCTTTATGAGAAGTCTGAAAGGAGATGCTCTATCTTAGTACATTAACCAAGACCCCAAGAAGTGGACAAGCTGGGTAGGTATGGAGTCCGATTTCATGGACAGGTTCAAATTCAATATAGAGAATGCGCTAGATGTATTCTACATCCAGAATTTGAAGAAGAAACCTACAGAGACATTCCGCGAGTATGCTACTCGTTGGAGATCAGAAGCTGCCAAGGTTAGGCCGGACTTAGAAGAAGAACAGATGAATAGGTTTTTCATCCGAGCTCAGAACCCACAATATTATGAGAGGTTGATGCTGATTGAGGGTCATAAATTTGTCGACATCATCAAGCTAGGGGAGAGAATCGAGGAAGGTATTAAAACTGGTATGGTCACCAACCTTGAAGCTTTATAGGCTACCAATAAGGCTCTACAGTCTGGTGGCACGTCCAAGATAAGGGATGTGAGTGTCGTGATGGTTGCACAGAGAACAAAATCCCTAATAAAATACCAAACCTATCCATTACCCTCACTCACATATCAACCTACTCCAAACTACCAAGCACCTCCGCCCTCTTACCAAGCTCCACCACCTACTTACCAATCATTTCCGCCTCCTGCATACCAGCCTACATCACCCAAATACTCCTAACCAGCACACGTCTACCAAGCTTACAATACCCAACAAGCTCGCTATCAGTCACCTCGCTAAAATTTTCCTAGACCCCGGCCAAAATTCAACTGCAGACCTCCCAAACAGTACACCTCCATTGCTGAACCAATCGACCAACTGTATGAAAGGCTTAAAGCCACTGGTTATGTCACCCCTATCCCTGCCATAACTCTAGAAAATCCTTCCCAATGGGTCAACCCGAACAAAACCTGTGCATACTATTCCGGCATGAAGGGTCATACCATTGATGAGTGCCGCTCCTTGAAGGACAAGATTCAGGCCTTGATTGACAATAAGATCATTGTGGCAAAGGAGCCTGCTCCGAACATCCGCAACAACCCTCTGCCTGACCATAAAGGGGGAGGCATTCATATGATAGAGATATAAGATGATTGGGACCCCAAAGGATCGATCGGATTGATCACTAAAGGTGACGAGCCAAAGAAACTGATAGTCAGACTTAATCCGATTGTATTCCAGATCCATCCTTCTAGAGATGATGAGGTAAACATGTCCATACCACTCGATCTTGAAGCACCATCTTCCGCAAAGGCACCAGGACCAATCGAGGTTGAGTTTGGGTCCCCAAAAGGCACCTGCACCATTTGAAGTTGCTGTGTTACCTCCCAAAGCGAGGGTACCATCCCGGTGGCAATGCCAGCCATAGCACTATTCCATACAAAGACCGTCCCCTGGGACTACACGAGGCAAGGAGAAAAGGAAAAGCCAAAACTGGAGAAGCAATTGCGGCACAAGGTATGACAAGAACCGGCAAAGTTTATACTCCGGAGCATTTAGTCGAATCAAGTAAGTAGGCCTCCGGACGGCCTATTAAAACTGGGCTCGATGATCTCTGGAGGAAGATACAGGCAAAATAGTACTCAGTCATTGATCAACTGAATAAAACACCGGCATAGATTTCCATCCTGGCTTTGCTGCAAAGATCCGATGCACATAAGAATGCCTTGTTGAAAATACTGAGAGAGGCATATGTACCCAGCAATATAACCGAAGGAGAAATGGCGAACATGGTGGGGAAAGTATTGGAAAGTCACAAAATCACTTTCCATGAAGATGAGCTGCGACCAGAAGGGCTGAGCCACAACAAGGCGCTACACATCACTGTGCAATGCGAGGATTATTTCATCACCGAGATTTTGATTGACGGAGTGTCCAGCTTCAACATTTGTCCCTTAGTGACTCTCCGAACATTAGGAAAGAGCCTGCATGAGATCAAAGATGGAGCCATCAATGTCAAAGCGTTCGACGATTCCTAAAGGTCCACCATTGGGGAAATCAGTTTGTGTCTGCAGATGGGACCAACTTGGTTCGATGTCGACTTTCAAGTGATAGACATCCCAACGTCCTATAATTTGTTGTTGGGACGACCCTGGATTCATGCCGCCGGAGCTGTAGCATCAACCCTACACCAAGCGGTGAAATTTGAGTGGAATCACTAAGAGGTAATTATCCACAACAACGGTAGCAATCCCATATACAGTCGTCAAACCATTCCAGCAATCGGAGGAAGGAAAAAGATAGGTGGGGAAACTTACCATCACATTGAGCGAGTCAATGTCGTGGACAAGGATAAATGGTGGGATAACAAGATTGAAAGCATACCGAATTGAAACAGATATGAACCTGGTATGGGACTCGGCAGGAACCTCCAGGGAATCACCGAACCTATCAAGCTGAAGAAGCATGGTACCACTTTTGGTTTGGGATACGAGTACACCTGGAAGGAATTCAAAGAATGGTTGTCACCCTGGCATAGTCCTTACTATCCACTGGAGCATCCGATACCCCGTCTAGAGTAGACTTTTCAACCAGCCGATGTCGTATATGGGTCAAAAGAAGAGGAAGCATTAGCAGCAATGAGGAACTTGTTCCTGGAGGATGATAATATGGACTGTTGTGTCATTTTCGAGGAGGAGGGGAGGAAGGCCCTTCCATACAAGAGCCGAGGAGCACGCCCCAACAATTGGTCTATCAGAAACACCAGGGCCCGGAGAGCTTCAGGGTAGCAAGGTTGAACAAAGCACCATGTATTACCTTTAACTTTTTCGCTAGTTGATTTCCTTTCCGCATTTTTAACTTCGAAAATAAGAGCTCCAATGTTCAAAACCGTTATGAAATTTATCAAAAGCATTTTAGTTTCTTATGAATCTCGCTCTTATTATTTTTTCTATCGTTTACTTTATTTCACATAGCATTACTATTACTTATCTTGATGAACCGACAATTGTGACTTGTGACAAGGCAACACAACAAATGGATATAGACTCAGAAGAGGATGATATACCAGAAGAGGTCATTAAAGAGGTTGAGGACTCTGAGAATAGGACTAATCTAACTTGGACGAAACTGATTATCAACTTGGGGGATACAGAGAATGTCAAGGAAACGCGCATCAGTGTTCACCTGTCACCGTCGGAAAAGGAAGAGTACACAGAATTCCTAAGGGAATATGAGGACATATTCGCATGGTCGTATGATGATATGACTGGTCTCAGTACATCTATTGTAGCTCACAAACTGCCAACAGATCCAACATGTCTGCCGGTAAAGCAGAAGCTCAGGAAGTTCAAGCCAGACATGAGTTTGAAAATCAAGGAGGAAGTTACCAAACAAGTCAAAGCCAAGGTCCTCAGGGTAGTGGAGTATCCAACATGGTTAGCCAATATTGTGCCAGTGCCGAAGAAGGAAGGGAAGGTCAAAGTCTGTGTCGACTACCAGGACCTCAACTGGGCTAGTCCGAAAGATGACTTCCCCTTGCGGAACATACACATTCTGATTGACAACTGCGCCAAGCACGAGTTGCAGTCATTTGTCGATTGTTTTACTGGGTATCATCAGATATGGATGGATGAGGAAGACGCTGAGAAAAAGGCTTTTATTACGCCATGGGGGATGTATTGTTAAAAGATGATGCCATTTGGGTTAAAGAATGCTGGGGCCACCTACATGAGGGCTATGACTACTATTTTCCATGACATAAAACACAAATAGATCGAGGTATATGTAGATGACGTCATCATCAAATCCAAGAGAGCCGTCGACTGCATGGAAGATCTAAGGAAATTCTTTAACAGACTAAGAAGGTACAATCTGAAACTGAATCCCGCCAAGTGCGCATTCGGGGTTCCTGCTGGAAAGTTGCTTGGGTTCATCGTAAGTCGCCGAGAAATAGAGTTGGATCCATCAAAGGTTAATTCCATTCAAGAATTGCCACCGCCAAAGAAAAAGAAAGAGGTCATGAGTTTCTTGGGGAGACTCAACTACATCAGCTGGTTCATAGCTTAATCCACTGTCATTTGTGAGCCCATCTTTAAGATGTTGAAGAAAGATGTCGCTACCAAATGGATTGATGATTGTCAAAAAGCCTTCGACAGAATCAAGAAATACCTATCAACGCCGCCAGTTCTGGTTCCACCCAAACCGGGTAGACCGCTATTGCTCTACCTTGCAGTATTGGATAGGGCATTCGGTTGTGTTTTGGGACAACATGATGAAACAGGGAGAAAATAGCAAGCCATCTACTATCTTAGCAAGAAGTTGACCCCGTACGAGGCCCGGTATTCTCTGCTAGAATGCACCTGTTGTGCTTTGTCTTGGGTAGCTCAGAAGTTGAGGCATTATTTCTGTGTCTATACTACTTATCTCATATCGAGAATGGATCCGCTGAAGTATATTTTTCAAAAGCCCATGCCCATGGGCAAGCTAGCCAAATGGCAAATCTTGCTGAGTGAGTTTAATGTTATCTACGTAACCCATAAGGCAATTAAAGGACAAGCACTTGCAGACCATCTTGCGGAAAATCCCGTGAACGGAGAATACAAGCCTCTAAAGACGTATTTTCCTGATGAAGAGGTCTCTTTCATAGGAGAAGACATCGCAGAATCCTATGATGGCTGGAGAATGTTCTTCGACGGAGCAGCAAACTTCAAGGGAGTTGGCATAGGATCAGTTCTAGTATCAGAAATAGGTTAGCATTACCCAGTATCTGCCAAGCTTAGGTTCCCTTGCACCAACAACATGGCCGAGTACGACCTGCATCTTGGGACTCAAGCTGGCCATTGATATGAACATTCAGGAGTTACTAGTGATCGAGAATTCAGATTTTCTCATACATCAGGTCCGAGAAGAATGGGCAACCAAGAACTCCAAGATACTTCCTTATCTGCATCATGTACAGGAGTTGAGAAAGAGGTTTACAAAGACAGAATTCCAGCATGTTCCCAGAGTCCAGAATGAGTTTGTAGACGCATTCGCTACCCTATCATCTATGATTCAGCATCCAGATAAGAACTTCATTGATCCTATCCCGGTAAAAATCCATGATCAACCAGCCTACTGTGCTCATGTCGAGGAAGAAGCTGACCGAAAACCATGGTTTCATGATATCAAGAAATATTTGGCAACAGGGGAATACCCAGAACTTGCAAATGCTACTCAGAAGCTCATACTGCGGAGGTTATCCAATAACTTCTTTCACAGCGGAGGAATTCTATATAGAAGGACTCCCGACTTCGGATTACTAAGGTGTGCCGAAGAAAAGGAAGCATCCGGGTTGTTAGAAGAGGTTCATGCAGGGACTTGTGGTCCACATATGAATGGTTTTGTCTTAGTAAAGAAGATACTCCGAGCAGGATATTTTTGGATGACTATGGAAACGGATTGCATCCAATACGTTCGGAAATGCCATCACTGTGAGATACACGCAGACATGATAAAGGTGCCGCCAAATGAGCTTACTACAACAAGCTCGCCATGGCCGTTTGCCGCTTGGGGAATGGATGTTATCGGACCTGTTGAGCCCGCTACATCAAACGAGCACAGGTTCATTCTAGTGGCAATTGATTATTTCACCAAATAGGTTGAAGAAACATCATACAAGGCAGTGAATAAGAAAGTCATGGTAGATTTTGTCCGCGACCGTATCGTTTGTCGGTTCGGCATCCCAGAGTCAATCATTACTGATAATAGTTCCAATCTCAATATTGACCTGATGAAAGCAATGTGTGGAACATTCAAAATCAAACACATAAATTCTACAGCCTACAGACCTCAGATGAATGGAGCTGTAGAAGCAGCCAACAAGAATATCAAGAAGATACTAAGGAAAATGATAGAAAAACATAAACAGTGGCACGAGAAGCTATCATTCGCTCTATTGGGGTACCGCATCACAATCCGCACATCAACTGGGGCAACTCCCTATATGCTGGTTTATGGTACAGAGGCAATCATTCCCACCGAGGTAGAAATTCCCTCCTTAAGGATCATACAAGAAGCAAAACTTGACAATGCAGAATGGGTAAAAAGCCGCTATGAGCAATTAGCTCTCATAGATGGTAAAAGAATGAACGCAGTCTGCCATGGTCAGCTTTATCAGAACAGAATGACCAGATCCTTCAACAAGAGAGTCAAGCCGAGACAGTTTATGCCAGGACAACTAGTGCTAAAGAAAATTTTCCCGCATCAGGATGCAGCCAAGGGGAAGTTCTCTCCTAACTGGCAGGGCCCGTACATGGTTCACCGGGTCCTAACAGGATGAGCCCTCATACTCGCAGAAATGGATGGAGAAGTCTGGCTAAAGCCAATCAATTCAGATGCAGTCAAGCGTTACTATGTGTAATCTTTATGCTCTCCTATATGATGTATTTGAACTACGCCTGACCTGATTCCCATTTAAGAGGGGATACGTAGGCAGCCTTATGGGTTCGGTCACAATTCAATAAAATTTTTATTTTCCCCGCTATTGGAAACTAGGGCAGAATTCTGAGGAGGACCCTCAAAATTTCAAAGTTGATCTTCAGCCATTCACCAACACGCAGCCATCAGAAGCACCAGCCCAGTAAACTAGGGCAGAATTTTGAGAAGGACCCTCAAAATTCCGGAGCAGAAGAGGTTGCAATGTCTTGAATCGCATCGCAGTCATCGGTTCATCCAAAGAAAACTATTTTCAATTATATGTTTATGTTACATTTTTTACTAAATCATGCATGACTATCATCAAAATTGCTTTGTTTAGCAACGCTACCTCAATGAAAACAAGAGCCAAGCAGGACAAGTAAGGTCCACGAGGAGACGGACTAACCTTCCCCCCTTTATAGAACTCACAATTTTTCTTTGAATACAGGCACCAAAAACATAAAATCACAATTACACACTCACACTTCTACAGGAACACAACTCTCAGAGTCATCACCTATTTTCACAACATCCACAGCAGCCACAACATCGCAATCGGCTATCAGCTATCAGCTAAGAGATTTTACCATTACCTACCTTCTGCATTTCTTTGCATTTCATAAGGCTACCATTCTTCCTTCCGAGACTAAGCATTGTCTCCATATGCATTTATCTGCATTGCATAAGGCTACCATTCTGCCTTTCGAGGTTATGCTCTACCTCTATCTGCATTTCTCTGCATTGCATAAGGCTACCATTCTGTCTTCCGAGGTTAAGCTCTACCTCCATCTGCATTATTCTATATTGCATAAGGCTACCATTCTACCTTCTGAGGTTAAGCTCTACCTCTATCTGCATTTTTCTGCATTGCATAAGGCTGCCATTCTTCCTTCCAAGGTTAAGCTCTACCTCCATCTGTATTTCTCTGCATTGCATAAGGCTACCATTCTGCCTTCCGAAGTTAACCTCTACCTCCGTAATCGCATCAGCTGAAATATTGTCATTTTTTATATTTACACTTTACATCGGCTAAAAGATCGCCACTTATATCTCACAGTTACCATCGGATGAAATATCACCATTTTTTATATTTACACCTTATATCGGCTAAAAAATCGCCACTTATTTAAATCTCGCATCAACTGAAACATCGACACTTTATTTAAATCTTACACGGCTAAAATATCGCCACTTCATTTAAATCTCGCATCGGCTGAAATATCTCCACTTTTCTCTCTCGCATGGCTAAAATATCGCCATCTTTATTTTAAATCTCGCATTGGCTGAAATATCGCCACCTTTCATTTACGTCTCGCATCGGCTGAAAGATCGCCACCTTATGCATTTTCATGGGTTGAAACATTGCCAAATTGTCCAAGGGTGTCATTGTTCGGAGGCACCATTTTCATAGCCTGAGAACGTCATGCCATGGCCTGAGGACCCCATTTTTATCTTCTGCATATCACTATTCAAAGGCATCATGGTTCGGAGGCACCATTCTCATAGACCGAGAATATCATTTCATAGCCGGCGAATCCTTTATTATACGCTTCATGGCCCAGGACATCATGGTCTGAGGACGTCATCCTAACCGTCCAAAGACAAGCATTTATGGTCCAATGGGAACTTGCATCACGTTTAAATTTGCGCACAATATATGTTTGCATTACTCACTTGCAGGAACACCGGCTATCAACGGCCACCTCAGCAGGAGCGATCTCGCTCTAGTTCCCGCAACCTACTAGACTCTGACCATCTTTCACAACCTGAACAGCGCGTCCGTCTTTCGAAAAACCCCATAGGCATGTTCCGCCGCCGGATCCTGAACTACATACGGCCTGATTCCTATAAAACCAAGGATATGTAGGTGGCTCAGGAACCAGAACTCAGTCAAAATTCTTCAATCGTTCCATTCGGTCAAAATTGGCCATCATATCTTTACCCGACAACTCTTTCATCCTTCCCGGGTAAAGAGGGGCAGCTGTTGATACCCAATTTTTCTCATATATTTTATATGCAAAATACTTTCAAAATAATATATGCAGGCATATATAAGTATGTCCGAGTGTTTTATTATTTTTTCCAATTTTTAAAATAATTTATTACCCTATTTTAACAGTATAAAATCAATAATCATTTCCAAAAATTATCATTTCATTGATTCAGTCATTGTATTCTCATAGTTATACCAAAATATAGCTAAGGTAATTTTTATACATTTTTATAGATTTATTTGGTATTTTAAAACTAAATTGCATATAATTGCAATTTTAGCCTATTTTAGGATTAATAGCATTTCTATAATTATAAAATCGGTTGCAGCCTTTTTTAATAAATATTTGTATATTATTTATTGGTCCGATGCTTTTAATTTATTTTTAAAATCATTTCACTATTTTTTATAAATAAAAAGGGTAAAACTGGTTATTTAACATCTAGCCTCATTTATTTCAATTACAGCCCCTTTTACATTTCAATTTTAACCCTTAAATTGATCCAATCTCAACCCGAATCGGACCGGCCCAATTTTTTAATCTGACCCAACCCATAACCCAATTCAAATGACCTTACCCGGTTCCCACCTACCCTTTTAGATCTAGGCCGTTTATCATACAGATCAACGTCCATGATTCCCCCTTACCATTTTAACCTCAAATGACCTACCCTAATTTCCTATTTCACCCAATCCGCCGCCTCTGAATACCCTCCCCCTCTCCAACTCTCTCGAATGTTCTTGAAACCCTAATCACCTTCTACCATTTTCAACCTCTAACTCACCGAAATCCATGTCCTCTCATGCCATGGATGATCTATGCTCATCTTATATTGCTACTATGTGGCTGATACTTGAAGGTTCGAGGCCAGACCTCAAAGTTCTTCACTTAGACCTCCATCGACTCATGGTTTTCGGCCATCTCCGGCCTGGTTCCGGCATATCCTAGCCTCCTGAGTCTGATTCCGTCATTATCTGACTTAGATCGGACCTTTTCCAAGCCTTTATCATTATAGGGTTCATCTGACACCCTAGTTGTTCGAGGTTTTCTCCTATTCTCTTTAGATCTGTTGTGTATCTATGCTACACTTGGGTTTTTCAAAAGATTTCCCTAATTTTTTCTTTTGAAAATCACTTTCAGAAACCCTTTTTTCCGATTTAGGATTTTCTGGAAAGTATTTAAGCATTTTATGACTTTTCTTCTCTATTATTCGTGTTGTTTCTCTTACTATATTCCCTATATTGCGTTCTCACTTGCTTTCTACTGTGTTTTATGTACTTTCTCTTCTATGTTCCTATGTGTTCTTTTGCCGGGCTTTATACTCCGTGCTTGTATATTCTTCTACTATGTTTTCTATGCCATTTCTCGCATGCCTTTTCACCATGATTCTGCTATCTTCTTCCTCTATGATTTGATGTGCTTCTCCCACTATTCTTGCTATTTTTTACTGTGTTTAAAGTTTTCTCCTAAAAGACCTGTTTAAGCACGTGTTACTTCTAATGTTTCCTCTACTATTAGTGTTCTCTCATTATGCTTCGAATTACCTTCTTCACTATATTTGCTTGATCTTTCTATTTATTTGCATGTTTTCTCATGTGTTTTTGAAAAGAAATCCCCAAGCCTGTTGCCTCCTCATCTCTGTATTTGATTCGATTTGAAACCATCGGATTTTGGGGTTTCCTTTGGCAATCTAGATTTTTGTGTTCAAGTTAGGGTTCCACTTTAGGACCCTGGGCTCTCAGACTCATTGAGAGTCCGCAATTGAATTTGTACCCCTTCTTACTTATAATTTTGAATCTTTCAATGTTTGACTATCTTTTCTAAGTAACGTGATGACTCTTTTGTTTGATTTGTCTGCTTTATATATGAGAAGTTCTTCTTTCAAAAGGGGTTTCTGCCAATTACTAATTGATTCTGAATTCCTTTAATAATGTTTACTTGATTGTTACTGATTTCCTTTAAATTAAACCTTTCTTTACCCCTTTTCTGACTTGGTTCATTCGAGTAAAAGCCTGTAACTTTGATTTCAGTGGCTGTTTGATTGATTCCCTTTCCTTATTTCACACAAATAGTGTACCATTGGGTTGTTTCCTTAAATAAACCCTATGTATTTACCCCTCTTGTACTACTTTTAAAAGTGTTTGATTAACCTCTTTCCTTAATTAGTTCTGCCCGTTTGAAATCAGAATCCCTAAATTAAAGGGAAACCTTGTGTAATTGATTTTCAAACTATTCTCTTACCTATTTCTGCTTGCTTTCTACACTATAAATACATGACTTCCTTTAACATAGCACACACGATTGAGCACACTAAAAACCACAATTACAATTCTCTTCTGAACTTATACTTAGAGTATTCTTGCTTCTTGTCTGCACTTTGGCTTTTACAAGACTACTGCTTTCTTTACTTTTCTCTTTGAAACTGGTATGTCCTAAATTATTTTTTAGCATCACCCCAATGTGTTTATTTATAGTCCTTGTATCGCTGTATGCTTTCTATTCCCTGTAAAGTTTAAACATCTGACTTGAAGTGCCTATATGCTACTGTCTGCTTCTCTTCCTTATGAACAATTGTTCCCTACCCCATTACCCCTATGTGTTTGTGAGTGGGGACTTAGGGCATGGCAAAAAGAATTATTGTCCATGACCTAAGTTTTGACCCCCTAACCTCTAAGTAGGCTGGAAGGTGTGCTAGTACGTCTCATTGCTGGGTGTGCCCCATTTGCCTGCTCTTTCCTTGTATTATATTTCTAATATGAATCCCCACAAACCATTCTCATATGTGTGTTGAGTTAAGGTATAGCCTGGCAGCATCTAAATTGCTGTCCAAGGCTGAACCTGACCTTCAACGGGTCCTAACTCCCCAATTCTAAAGCTGACAGACTGGTCAGGGGTGTGCCAGCACCCCTATTGCTGGGCATGACCACCAACCTGCCATGGCCTTCCCTAATTCCCCTCTACTGCACTTACCCTTACTCCTAGCCTCTAAGTTCTGCCCCTCCTATGAGCCTTGCCTTGGGACCTTGAGCTTCCTTTGAACTTGTACATTTGAGGGCTGGCCCTTCCACACTGCACTTTGATCCTGTAATGATATTTGGGGTGTAAGCACTGCCTGGAGCTCTAGAAGCTCCTTCGAACTTTGACACATCCCAAATAAGAGAAAGGCTTTGGAAATCTGATCTTTGGAAGTTGGTTTATTTCATGTATCAGACTAGGAGTCTGAATTAGGCTCTCCTTGGTTGGAATTTTAATTTCTGATGTAAATTTACTTTTTTGGGATTCATTCAAGTTATAATAATTTGTAATAACTGTGTGGTGTATAGTAAAATAGAGGAAGGGTCTCTCATGTTATGCATATGGGGTAGATATCATGCTTTAGGTTTATTTCTGCAATCATAACATCTTCGCTTATATATCCGCATATAGATATCATGCCTATAAGTTGATTCATTACTGCATATAGAAATCCTGATCATAAGTTTATTCATTTGCATATAGAAATCATGCCTATAAGTTGATTCATTACTGCATATAGAAATCATGCCAATAAGTTGATTCATTACTGCATATAGAAATCTTGCTCATAAGTTTATTCATCTGCATAAAGAAATCTTGCCTATAAGCTACTCATTTGCATTAGGATCATGTCTATAAGTTTCTGTGCTTTTGCATATACACGCTAGGCAAACAGTCTATAGGTTAAAAATAACAAATGCACTCTAGATACCACGCTTATAGGCACTTTTACAAACGTTTTTTTAAAAAAAAAATCAATCACGCTTAGAAAGCATGCCTATAGGAATAACTAACTAAATTTGATTCGTCTGCAAGCCTAAAATCAGTAATAAATGTCATTTAATACCTGCAGAATTTGTTTGCTTCTCAAATCAGTAACCCTTCTTTAAAATCAGTATGCCTTCTGCAATGTTAAATACCACGATTGCAGGTTTCATCTAGGCAAACCTGCAGGTAATTAATCAACTATACCAGTCATTAATAATTACAACCAGCAGGCAGGTCTAATTCGGACTTCTTATATGAAAATATGTGCTAAATCCGCCACCCTTCCTACGCTAAATTTATTTAGTTCAGACCAAACCAGTACCTGTAAGTCATGCTAATTTATTTGCTGATTTGAATGAGGAGGCTTACCTGAGCCCTAACTATTATTTGTTTCCCCTTTAAGTGCTACTTGTTATTGCTTGTCGCCTAGATTTTTATCCTTTCCTAAACTTCTGAAAAGTACCAATTCCCTTCCCTTTAGGATTAGTAGTCCTAAATGCCTCCGGGACTGATAGGATTGGGACGGGTAATAGCATGCAACAAGCAACGATACTATTCCGCGCTTTAATACCTTAACGGGATGTGAACGGGTAGATATGGATATGATGACCGGTGCGCTAATATCACGTGTGACCCCTCTTCTGAGGAGTGTTTGCTGGATATTGCATTGATGTGACCCATATAAATCATAAACCTAGGACTCCCCTCCCCTTATTTGTTTTTTTTCCATAATTGCTTAAATCATCTTCTTTATAAATTTCTGCCTTCTTTAAAAGTTTCAACTTATTTGCAATACTGTCTCTTTACTTAAGACCTTGATTGCTTACTTGGTTATATGAAGTCGCAATTGTAACATATCCGGGAACCACACTAGTGGATCTTGAGGGGTGCCAAACACCTTCCCCTCGAGATAATTTCTAGCCCTTACCCAAACTCTAGTTCTTCAACTCAAACCCTTCTTAGTATCCTAATACACTTAATCATTAGGTGGCGACTCTTCAATCCAAAAACCCAAATTCCCAACGGGAATAGAGTTGTACATCCAAATGTCGCAAACCCGATTTTGCCTTTTAAAGGAGGAAAAAGGGGGCCTCGATAGTAAGTAAATTAGGAGTCCGCTTATTGGACCCAGGAAGTTATAGACATCATTATTGAGAATATTGCATAATCACTCTTAATGTCTAAGGTACAAGAGAGATAGTACAGTAGCCATATTCTATAACGGCTCTACGATAAAGCTAGTTAGAAGTGTCGCAAACTCATAAGAAGATAGTATGAAGCTCTCAAGAGATTACGAAAGAGGTGCATGTAATATAATAGAAGTTCAAGACATGGATGTAAATTATACCTATATGGAGAGGAGGTCATGAAAGAGATAGAAGATGTGATATGAGACTTTAAGGTAAGTAAAGTAAAGATGAACATACGAGATACTTAAAAGTAGAAGGTTGAGAATAGTCCATACTTCGGATTGAAGGATAGAAGCCGGGGGAGGGGGAGAGATCATTATCCAGGAATGATAGCAGCATCGTTAGTGGCATATCTTCCAACCTATGGTTTCTAGGTACCGAAAGATCTATCCAAAAGAGTAAAGAAGAGTTAGAGACGATGGGATGTCTCAATTGATGTTTAGAATAACATAAGGGAATCTATAGGGAAAGCAAGTTGAAGGGAGGTTGCAAATAGTATAAATAGATACATAGAGGTTGCAGGCTAAAGTATAGTAAAGCGAGAGGTTTTATGACAGGAGTAAGGATGAGAAAGGGCAAGTAAGAAGGTGATGAGAATGGATAGGTCCTCGAGATTAGAAAGTTCAATATAGCCTGAATGAACTCAAAGAAATCTAAGACTAATAGCATCTAGAGTAGAATAAGGGTGTCATTGTGATAGTTAAAGGATGATGTTTGGGCCTTCGATTGAGTAATGACTTGAAGAGGATTTCATGAATTGTACAGGATTAAAATACCCATATATGGTGAGTTATATTGGGATGCTATAAAATATGGTTATGGAAGTATAGTATCGCCCATAGGTGGATCAATCTAATTACTCCAGATGTCCCTGATGAGACGTGAGCCCTAGTAGCACTGTTACATAAGAGATCAAGTTATCAGTGGTAGATGATAGATCAATATTAAGGCGAATCAACAGTGGATGGGCAAAAGTCACAAAGTATGAGGTGAGATTAGGCCGCCATTCTTAAGATGAACAAGTAATGAGTAAGCATTAAAGGAATTAGATTTATACATATGGGATAAGCAACGAAAGTAACCTTGAGTTCGGTAACAGACCTCGGTAACGATAAGTCGAAGTACGAGTTATGGTATAGTCATACGAATGCATAAGCGGATCTATGAAATAAGGTATAACATTCGCAAGTTCGACAAAGTACCGAGCAAAGAACTTCAGTATACCTACAGATGCCCAGAGGGACATTTTATCAAGCTCTATATATGTTGCCAAAGTGAGGCTTAGAGATTGGCACACATATAAGGAAAAAGTCGTACAGACTGCATAATCAAAGGTAGCAACAGTTACGAGATTGAAAGGATTCCGACCACAAGTCATAGTGTGAGAACGAGATCTAAAGGGGGGAATGACTTGGCCTTTGGATTTATTCAAAGAATAGTTGCCTAAATGGCAAGAAAGAGTATTAGAGTATTCGCAAGAGTTATCGGTCATGAGAATGAAAAGTGCATCAGTCAACATTCGAGGATGAATGTTACAAAGGGGGAGTGATGTTACACCCATGTATTCGTACATGGAAGTACGCCATCGGTAAATTGATATAAGCTCGGAATGATATGTCACATTCCGCTTAAGATTTTGTATGGGGAGGATTTTCCTTCTTCTATTTTGGGTTGGAGAATCTTTTTTTCTTCTTCGGTCCCGGTCTGGCAAAGTGAACCTCGTTTCGCTGACCGGGACTCTTCTAGTTTCTTCTGCTCTGATCCCGGTCCGGCGAAGTGAACATCACTTCGCTGCTTGGGACTTTTCTCTTCAGCTCTTTTTTTACCTATTTCTCTCCTACTGATTTTTTTCGCATAAGTTTGTTCCTACATATAAGAAATACGTAATGAGCATATTTTCACTTCAAAAGCAGTGTGAACTCCCGCAACTTATACAAGAATTAACACACAAATACACTCAAAACATGCACTTTTCATTATTTATCACCACCCCACAACTCTTGCTCGTCCTCAAGTAACTTAAAACTAAGTGCATATGAAAGAAATACATTTCAAAACACACTCAAGCATCACACTAATGACAATGGTTTATATCAACGCTTAGAACCTAGCATATGCACTCTTCGTACATTTCCTCAAGTTTTAAACTCATGACAAGATTATTAAAATTTTCATGTGACACTGTCTAACATCCTCACCTCAAAACTTGATTCTAATACATTTCACACTATGACTCTCTCTTTGTGCCAACTCAAAAATCAAGGTCTCTACCAATCTTTTGCAAATTATGTGTCCTCACTAACAAATCATAGAGAGAAAGTAGTTCACACACTCAAATATAATAAGTTCAAGTATATTTTAAGTACTCTCAGGTCGGAAGAATTTGCTCACTCTCACAAGAAACTCTTATGCCACCAAAGCTCGTACCTTAAGCTTCCCGTAGTGTAAGTCTCTACTAATTTAAGCTCACAAAGTCTAGGATCAAGTAGGACTTTATAGGTTGTAATGTAGGCTAAAGGATGTATAGGATATATTTGAGAAAATAGTGACTAACCCTACTAAACACTTTAATACACTACACTTCACTTTCAAATATCTTTTTGTCATGACCAATTCAATATTTTCCATGAAACCATACACTTTATGACCTTCTTCATTTAGCACATCAATATATAAATATTTACTAGCCCAGAAAAAGATATGGAGGTCTTATTCTTTTTTTTTCACTATCCTTAATTTGATATTTTCAGCTAGTAACTTTTTTTGTTTATACATAATTGCACCTTGTCGGCCATTTTATGGTTTCACCCAAAAGCTAACAAATCTCTTTCTTTACTCTTCTAGCTACTTAAGTGCTTTCGGAGATAAATGTTTAACAAGATTTAATTAAGAACAAAGGGATTATACTATGGTTGCCAAAGAAAAGGTCTACATTCTCAAAAGGGTTGACTATGGATAATATTAACACTGGTAGGAAAATATGCTAAATGGTTAATCAAAGAAAGCCTATTTCACTTCCCAAACTTACAAGACATAATCATTTCTGTGATGACCCGGCCGGTCGTCTTAATAATTGACGCCCAGATTTCCTATTAACTGCTTTCCCCAAGTCTATTTCTGTTAATTTGATTTGCCGGGACGTTCGATTTTGAGTTACGGAGAGTTTTGGGACACTTAGTCCCTAAATGAGAGCTTAAGTATTGGAAAAGTGACCATAGTCGGAACAGTGTGAAGACGGCCTCGGAATGGAAATCCGATGGTTTCGTTAGTTTCGTTAGGTGATTTCGGGGTTAGGAGCGTGTTCGGAATGTGTTTCGGAGGTCCGTAGCTAATTTAGGCTTGAAATGCCGAAGTTTAAATTTTTGAAGTTTCTGGTCCGACGGTGAGATTTTGATCCAATGGTCGGAATAGAATTCCAGAAGTTGCAACAGTTCCATCATGTCATTTGAGATGTGTGTGTAAAATTTCAGGCCATTCGGATGAGGTTTGATAGACTTTTTGATCGAAAATATGTTTTTAGAGTTTTTGAAGTTCTTAAGGTTGAATTCAATGAAAAATAGGTATTCTGGTGTTGTTTGTAGCGTTTCGAAGGTTGGAACAGGTTTGAACGATGTTTTAGGTTATGTTGGTGCAATTAGTTTGAAGTCCCGGGGACTCGGGTGAGTTCTGAGTAAGTTCCGGGATGTTTTTAGGCCAAAAATCAAAGCCATTTCAGGTCCAGAAGAGTTGCAGGCCTCAAAGCCCACCAATGCGGTCCGCACGAAATCCACTGCGTCCGCACAAAATGTAGTGCGGTCCGTGGTGGGGGCTGTTTCACTGGTCCTACTTTGGGAGCTCATATCTTTTTATCTACAAGGAATTTTGAGATGATTCAAAAATAAAAGTTGTAGACCTTTGTGTCTAGTTTCCAGAAAGCTAAAGAAATCATAATTGGGACATCTGTAGCGAAAGTTATGGCCAAAATACTAAAGCTTGTCACTGCAGTCAAGACCTGTGCGGCCGCCGTTATTTTTGTGCGGACCGCACTAGTTTGGTGTGGACCGCGGTCGTTTTTGTGTGGTCCGCCGAGGTGGAAATCTGGGGGGGGGGTCTATAAATACGAGGTTTTGAGTTTTATTTGATATTTTGACGTAGAGAGCTCAAATTTTGGCGATTTTGTGAAGGTTTTTCAAGAAATTCATCAGGGTAAGTGATTCTAACTCAGATTTGGCAAGAGTACATGAATCTATCATTGAATTCATCATTTTATTCGTGATTTAGGATGGAATTTGGAAAGAAAAATTGTGTAATATTTCAAAAATATAAAATGATGATTTGAAGGACCAAATGATATCGGAATTGGATAATTTTTATATGGTTAGACTCGTAATGATGTGGGGATTCTGGAAATGAAAATATTATCGATTCCAAGACGTGGGCCCGAGGGGCATTTTGGTTATTTTACATAATTTCGCATATTAGCTTAGAGTTTAATTATAGAATCAGTTACTTGAGGAGTTATTTACAACATGCAATTGAATTGAATAGATTTGGGCCATTTAGAGTCGGATACTCGTGGCAAAAGCGTGGTTTCTAGTTGATTTTGAGCCGGTTCGAGGTAAGTGGCTCGTATAACCTTGTTTGGGGGACCTTCCTCTTAGGATATGATATTTGGTAATTGAATTCCTTGTACGTGAGGTGACGAGTGTGTACTTGAGCTAATTGTTGAAAATCTGATTTTACTTAAATATTTTGACTGAGTTTCTTTCTTACCTGCTTTATTTATTTGCAATTATAGCCTGTGTTAGTTTAGAAAAGCATGCTTAGTTGATCTAAATTGCCTATTTGCTTAAGTTGCTTTGTTTGTACTACGTAATAGGCTAGAACTACCAGTTTTCCTTGTATTTTTGAACTTTATTTCTGAATATCTTTTTGTTGTGATTGCGTATTTACATTGGGACTACGGATGTGGGATTCCGGTAGCTCCCCCTTGTTTGTATACTTTGGGACTACGGGTTAGATTCCCGGTAGATCCCCCTGCATATTTACTTTGGGACTATGGGTTAGATTCCCGGTAGCTCCCCCTGCACATTGATAGTTGGACTACGGGATGGTATTCCGGGTGATCCTTCAGAGATACTCATATGATGGACTATGGGACGGTATCCCGGAGCTCCTTGGACAGTTGCTGAAAGGGACTACATGGCGGTATCCTGGTTAGGCTACCGTCATAGGCTACAGCTCCTTGTTAGGCTTACCTATTCATAGGGACTAGGTGCCATCACGACATGTTCACGGAGGGAGAATTGGGGTCGTGACAAGTTGGTATCAGAGCTCTAGGTTCATAGGAGTCACGGAACACATGCCGGTTTATTAGAGTCTCGTTGATCGGTACGGAGATGTCTGTACTTATCTACGAGAGGCTATGTAACTATTAGGAAAATTTTTACTTCATTTGATTTCCTTGTCGAGCGATATTTTGACATAAAAATACTAAATTTCTGTTATCTATTCTCTAACAGATGGTGAGGACACGTGCTACGCGAGGTGATCAGGCACTCGTGCCCCCTACTGTAGCCGTCAGAGGCCGGGGCCGGGGTAGAGGCCGAGGATGTGCATGCCGTGCAGCGAGAGCATCTGCGCGAGCTGCCACCAAGGTACCACCAGCTGATCCAGCTGGAGTCCAGGCACCTGACATGCCTACTGCCACTACTACTCTAGCCCTTCAGGAGACGTTAGCTCAATTCATGTCTATGTACACCACCTTGGCTCAGGCAGGGTTGTTTCCCCTTGCTGCATCCACATCTCAGGATGAGGGAGTAGCCCAGACTCCTGCCGATTGCACTCCCGAGCAGAGAGTGCATGTGGAGCAGGTCCCAGAGATCATTCCTATACTGCCTGCAGTGCCAGTTCAGCCCGAGGATGGGTCAGCTGCTTCAGAGGACGAGCAGCGGAGACTTGAGAGGTTCAAGAAGTATGATCCTCCGGTATTCAGTGGATTAGCATCATACGATGCCTTGGGATTTCTAGAAGAGTGCCACCGTATTCTTCGCACTATGGGCATAGTAGAGTCTAGCGGGGTTTCCTTTACTGCCTTCCAGCTTCGGGGAGTCGCAAATGATTGGTGGCGCACTTATGAGATAGACAGTCCAGCCGAGGCTGCTTCACTGACCTGGACCCAGTTCTCAGATATGTTCATGAGAGAGTTTGTCCCTCGGAGTCTTAGGGACGCATGGCGTGCAGAGTTTGAGCATTTGTTCCAGGGTGCTATGACCGTTTCGGAGTATGCTATCTGTTATACCAAGTTGGCCATGCATGCACCGCCCTTGGTTGCTACAGTACGTGAGAGAGTTCGCAGGTTCATTGAGGGTCTTATCCTACCCATCAGATCTAGCATGGCTCGAGAGTTGGAGATGGACATTCCTTATCAGCAGTAGTGAGCATTGCTAGGAGGATTGAGGGTATGCTCGCCAGGGAACGAGAGGAGAGAGAGGCCAAGAGGTCTCGAGAATTGGGCCACTACTCTGGTGCCCGTACCCAAGCAGCAGGTCGTTATGTCAGGGGTTATGTGGGTCACCCTGTCCATTCATCTCTTCCAGCAGCCAGTAGTGCTCCAGCTCCTCCTAGACCTCAGGAGCCTTACTATACACCTCCAGTTTCTAGCGCGCCTCCTGCGCGGGGTGCTTTCAGAGGTCAGTCCAGCAGACCTGGCCCTAGTCAGTCACAGCCACCGCATCCTCCCAAAGCTTGTTTAGAGTATGGTGATACATGACCTATGGTTAGGTACTGCTCCAGACTTGGTAGGGGTGCATCTTCATAGACTGCTCAGCCATAGCGTGCTCCTCAGAGTTCTCAGGCCATGATCACAGATCCAGCTGCTACCCCATCTGCCCAGCTGGCTAGGGGTGGAGGTCGGGGAGGTAGAGGTCGCCCTCGAAGGGAGGCCAGGCTAGATATTATGCTATTCCTGCTCGTACCGAGGTTGTTGCCTCCGACTCTGTCATTACAGGTATTATATTGGTTTGTCACAGAGAGGCATCATTTCTATTCGATCCAGGCTCTACTTGCTCTTATGTGTCTTCTTACTTTGCTCCGCATTTGGGTGTACCTGGGATTCTTTGAATGCCCATGTTTATGTTTCTACTCCTGTGAGGGATTCTCTTGTTGTGGACCGCGTTTATCGGTCATGTCTGGTTACTATTCATTGTTTTGAGACTAGAGCAGATTTATTGTTACTTAGTATAGTTGATTTTGATATTATCTTGGGCATGGATTGGTTGTCGCCCCATTTTGCTATTCTTGATTGTCACGCCAAGATCGTGATGCTGGTTATGCCAGGTATTCCGCGTGTTAAATGGAGTGGTACTTTAGATCACACTCCCAGTAGAGTTATCTATTTCCTTAAAGCTCAGTGTATGGTTGGGGTGGTCTTGTCTTGTTTGTGAAGAAAAATAATGGTTCTATGCACATGTGTATCTATTATCGCTAGTTGAATAAGGTTACAGTGAAGAACTGTTATCCTTTGCCTCGTATTGATGATTTGTTTGACCAGCTTCAGGGTGCACAGGTGTTTTCTAAGATTGACTCGCGCTCAGGTTACCATCAGTTGAAGATTCGGGAGCCAGATATCCTGAAGACTGCCTTCAGGACTCAGTATGGTCATTACGAGTTCCTTGTTATGTCATTTGGGCTGACCAATGCCCGAGCAACTTTTATACATCTGATGCACAGTGTGTTTCGGCCCTATATGGACTCGTTTGTTATTATTTTTATTGATGATATTCTGGTTTATTCTCGGAGTCGAGAAGATCATGAGCAGCACCTGAGGACCGTGCTTCAGACCTTAAGAGAGAAGAAGTTATATGCAAAGTTCTCAAAATGTGAGTTTTGGTTGAGTTTTGTGGCATTCTTTGGCCACGTGGTATCGAGTGAGGGCATTCCGGTGGATTCGAAGAAGGTAGAGGCCGTGCAGAGTTGGCCTAGGTCGTCCTTAGCTACAGAGATTCGCAGTTTCCTTGGTTTGGAGGGCTACTACCGTCGTTTTATGGAGGGATTTTCATCGATTGCGGCCCCTATGACTAGATTGACCCAGAAGGGTGTCCCACTTCAGTGGACAGAGGAGTATGAGGGGAGCTTTCAGAAGCTTAGGACAGCTTTGACTACAGCCCCAATTTTGATATTGCCTACTAGTTTGGGGTCCTATACAATTTATTGTGATGCCTCGCGGGTTGGCCTTGGAGCGGTATTGATGTAGGACGGTAGGGTGATTGCCTACGCGTCTAGACAGTTGAAGATACATGAGAAGAATTACCCTGTCCACGACCTTGAGTTAGTTGCTATTGTTCATGCCTCAAAGATCTGGCGTCATTATTTGTACGGTGTTCCTTGTGAGATCTATACTGACCACCGGAGTTTGCAGCACTTGTTCAAGCAAAAGGATCTAAATTTGCGCCAGAGGAGGTGGTTAGAGTTGCTGAAAGACTATCTATTCTATATCACCCGGGCAAGACCAATGTGGTGGCGGATGCCTTGAGTCGCCGGGAAGAGAGTTTGGGGAGTTTGGCATATTTACCAGCTTTAGAGAGGCCTATGGCGATGGATGTTCGGGCCTTAGCCAGTCAGTTTATGAGATTGGATCTTTCGGAGCCCAGTCGGGTCCTAGCTTGCATGGTTTCTCGGTCTTCCCTATTCCATCGTATCAGGGAGCGACAGTATGATGACCCTCATTTACTTGTCCTTAAGGACAAGGTTCAGCATGGTGATATCAGAGATGTGACTATTGGAGATGATTGGGTATTGAGAATGCAGGGTCAAATTTGTGTGCCAAATGTTGATGGTTTTCGAGTGTTGATTTTAGCATAGGCCCATAGTTCATGGTATTCCATCCATCCGGGTGTCGCGAAGATGTATCAGGACTTGAGGCAGCACTATTGGTGGAGGCGAATGAAGAAAGATATAGTTGGATATGTATCTAGATGCCTCAACTGCCAGCAGGTGAAGTATGAGCACCAGAGACCGGGTGGGTTGCTTCAACAGATAGAGATTCCGGAGTGGAAATGGGAGCGCATCACCATGGACTTTGTATCTGGACTCCCACGGACTTTGAAGAAGTTTGATGCCATTTGGGTTATTGCGGATCGGCTGACCAAGTCCGCTCATTTCATTCTTGTGTGTACCACTTATTCATCAGAGCGGTTGGCGGAGATTTATATCCGGGAGATCATTCGTCTGCATGGTATTCCAGTTTCTATTATTTCAGACAGAGATACTCAGTTTACATCGCGGTTTTGGAGAGCCGTGCAATAGGAGTTAGGTACTCGGGTTGAGTTGAGCACAACATTTCACCCCCAGACGGACGGACAGTCCGAGCGCACTATTCAGATTCTTGAGGATATGCTCCGTGCGTGTGATTGAGTTTGGAGGGTCTTGGGATCAGTTCTTGCCATTGGCAGAGTTTGCTTACAACAACAGTTATCAGTCTAGCATTCAGATGGCGCCGTATGAGGCTTTATATGATAGGAGGTGTAGATCTCCGGTGGGTTAGTTTGAGCCGGGTGAGGCCAGGCTATTGGGCACAGAGTTGGTTCAAGATGCATTGGAGAAGGTTAAGTTGATTCAGGATAGACTTTGTACAGCCAAGTCTAGACAGAAGAGCTACGCGGACAGGAAGATTCGTGATGTTTCGTATATGGTTGGAGAGCGGGTTCTGCTTCGGGTTTTGCCTATGAAGGGCGTTATGAGATTTGGGAAGAAAGGGAAGTTGAGTTCGAGATTTATTAGCCTATTTGAGGTATTGAGGCGTGTTGGGCAGGTTGCCTATGAGCTTGCCCTACCTCCCAGCTTGGCAGGAGTTTATTCGGTATTTTATGTTTCGATGCTCCGGAGATATCATGGTGACCCGTCGCACGTGTTGGATTTCAGTTCAGTCTAGTTGGACAAGGATATATCCTATGTTGAGGAACCAGTGTCTATACTGGAAGGGCAAATTAGAAAGTTGAGGTCAAAGAACATTGCTTCAGTAAAGGTTCAGTGGCGGGGTAAGCCACCTGAGGAGGCGACCTGGGAGACCAAGAAAGATATGCGGAACAATTACCCTTATCTTTTCCTACTTTAGGTATGTCTCTATGCTCGTTCGAGGATGAACGAATGTTTAAGTGTAGGAGAATGTGTGAGTCGGCCAGTCGTCTTAAGAATTAACGCCCCAATTTCCTATTAACTGCTTTCCCCAAGTCTTTTTCTACTAATTTGATTTGCCGGGACGTTCGATTTTGAGTTACAAAGAGTTTTGGGACACTTAGTCCCTAAATAAGAGCTTAAGTGTTTGAACAATGTTTTAGGTTATGTTGGTGCAATTGGTTTGAAGTCCCAGGGACTCGGGTAAGTTCCGAGTAGGTTCCGGGATGTTTTTAGGCCAAAAATCAAAGCCTTTTCAGGTCTAGAAGAGTTGTAGGCCTCATAACCCACCAATGCGGTCCGCACGAAATCCAGTGCGTCCGCACAAAATGTAGTGCGGTCCGCGGTGGGGGGCTATTTCACAGGTCCTACTTTGAGAGCTCATATCTTTTTATCTGTAAGAAATTTTGAGATGATTCAAAAACAAAAGTTGTAGCCCTTTGTGTCTAGTTTCCAGAAAGCTAAAGAAATCATAATTGGGACATCTGTAGAAAAAGTTATGGCCAAAATACTAAAGTCTGTTACTGCAGTCAAGACCTGTGCGATTGCCGTCGTTTTTGCATGGACCGCGGTCGTTTTTGTGCGGTCCGCAGAGGTGAAAATCTAGGGGTGATCTATAAATACGAGGTTTTGGGTTTTATTTGATATTTTGACCTAGAGAGCTCGGATTTTGGCGATTTTTCGAAGGTTTTTCAAGAAATTTATCGGGTAAGTGATTCTAACTCATATTTGGCTAGTGTACGTGAATCTATCACTGAATTCATCATTTTATTCGTGATTCGGGATGAAATTTGGGAAGAAAAATTGTGTAATATTTCAACAATATTAAATGATAATTTGAAGGACCAAATGATGTCGAAATTGGATAATTTTTATATGGTTAGACTCGTGATGATGTGAAGATTCTAGAAATAAAAATTTTACTCGATTCCGAGACGTGGACCCGAGGGGCATTTTGGTTATTTTACATAATTTCGCGTATTAGCTTAGAATTTAATTATAGAATCAGTTACTTGAGGAGTTATTTACAACATGCAATTGAATTGAATAGATTTGGGCCATTTGGAGTTGGATACTCGTGGCAAAAGCGTGGTTTCTAGTTGATTTTAAGACGGTTCGAGGTAAATGGCTTGTCTAACGTTGTGTGGGGGACCTTCCCTTAGGATATGATATTTGGTAATTGAATGCCTTGTACGTGAGGTGATGAGCACGTACTTGAGCTAATTGTTGAAAATCCGATTTTACTTAAATATTTAGACTGAGTTTCTTTCTTACCTGCTTTATTCCATTTGCAATTATAGCCTGTGTTAGTTTAGAAAAGCATGCTTAGTTGATCTAAATTGCCTATTTGCTTAAGTTGCTTTGTTTGTACTACGTGAGGCATGTTAGGCTAGAATTACCTGTTTGCCTTGTATTTTTGAATTTCATTTCTAAATATCTTCTTGTTGTGACTGCGTATTTACATTGGGACTACAGATGTGAGATTTCGGTAGCTCCCCCCTTGTTTGTTTACTTTGGGACTACGGGTTAGATTTTCGGTAGATCCCCCTACACATTTACTTTCGGACTACGGGTTAGATTCCCGGTAGATACCCCTGCACATTGATAGTTGGACTACGGGACGGTATCCCAGGAGATCCTTCGGATATACTCATATGATGGACTACTGGACGATATCCTAGGAGCTCCTTGGACAGTTGCTGAAATGGACTACAGGATGGTATCCTGGGAGATCCTCGTTGTTGGTATTGATATTGAGCTGTTTTACTCCGTGTTACCTTATTCTCTGAGTGTTAATTATTGCCTTGTATGACTTGTCTTACTTGATAGCTGTACTCAATATTTCTGTTTATTTCATGCTGTTGCAAGACTTATTATTATATTTATTCTCCCTCGTCACTACCCAACCGAGGTTAGGCTTGGCACTTATTGAGTACCGTTGTGGTGTACTCATGTCCCTTCTGCGCATGTTTTTCATGTGCAGATCCAGGTAGCTCTACCGAGGTGTATTATCCTCGAGGCGGAGAGATCTAGTAGAGACTTCGAGGTACATCTGTCGCGTCCGCAGACCAGGAGTCTCTAACTTATTCTAGCTTTAGCAGTTAGCTTTTCCTTTCGTACTGTTGTTTTAGACATTCTGGAGTTAAAGCAGTGTATTACCTTCCGTTAGTTTGTGTTCCCGTGAGTTTCCGAGTTTTGGGATGATATTGTAGACTTCCGCATTATTAAGTTGTATATGCCGAGCGACATTTATATATAGTTTTCCTTCTAGCTTGTTCAGTTTTAATTATTTGTTTCCGTAAGTTATATTGTTTCCGCATTGTTAGGCTTACCTAGTCGTAGGGACTAGGTGCCATCACGACATGTTCACGGAGTGCGGACTGGGTTCATGACAATTTTGCTTTGGCCTCACATACATGGCAAGTTCTAAACTAGCAAGAATGGCACAGAATACATCAATCTCACATCACACATTTCACATGTCTCGCTTAGGACGGCTCGAACCTGGCTCTCAAGTTAAAGCAAGCACAATCATCATAAGGCGGACATTTACTTTACTATTGCACACGTGGAAGACAAGATGGGCTATGTCGGACAATGGTTTATGATGACTTGTGATGTCATGGGGGCATTTTTGTTGTTGATATTTAAGTAGTGGCGTGTCTACCTTGTGTGAGCTTTACAATGTACATTTTGTGGTGATTGTTTCTTATGTGCCATTCATTGTCTTTGCTCTTACTTGTTGGCTTGAACTGTGATAGAACACTTTCACAAGCATACACGTAATTAATCACCCATATCGATTTAAGAGGATGAATCATGATATTATTGACCATTTATATGTATTCGTGTCTACTTGCCTTCTATGTGAGAGTTGTTCTATTGGCACGCGAGTTGTCCGTGCAGTCATGAGTAATCTTTATTGTTGGAACGTGAGTGATCCGTGTGGATATTAGATATTATCACCCTCTTGGCACGTGAGTCGTCCGTGCAGTTATAATATTATAATGTAGGCGCAAGATGCCAAGTGATTAGGGTTCACGAATTGGGACCAACGATTTGTGATTTTGATGTTTGGTACCTCATGAAAATTCTTGGATAAACCTGGTGTGAAATCGGTTGTTCTTATTGAGTTGTTACTTGTTTTTCTTTATTTAGTTTCACTGGATTTAAATTGTGTTCAGCTTACTCTATAGTGTTATTACCTGTTGTGTGTCGTTGCTAACTGTTGCTTTTAGTTCCTACTACACGTGTTGCATTATTATTGTCATCGTGCCTAGCTTTAAAGTGATATTGTTCCCTGTTAGTTCTACATTTGTACTTGTTCGGGTTGTTTGGTCCAGTAGGTGTCTTGACTGTCCCTCGTCACTACACCGCCGAAGTTAGCCTTGGTACTTACTGGGTACTACTATAGTGTACTCATGCTATATTTTTGTACATTTTTGTGCAAATACAGGTACCTCGAATATTGTTGATTATTAGCTAGATGGCCAAGCATTGCTGTGGATACTCCATGTAAACCTGTCGTCGTGTTCGTAGGCCTTAGAGTAACCTTCTAAAATTTCATTTTTTACTGTTTATCTCTCTTCCAGAACAGCTGTATTTAGGGATTTTCTAGCAAACTCAACAGAGCTTATGACTTGTACTACCAGTTTTGGGATATTATATCATGTTGGAAATATTTGCTTCATTTAGAAATATCTGGTTTCTGCTTAATAGTTATGTTGGTTAATTTCTATCATTTAATTTGGTAAGTGCTAGGCTTACCTGGTCCCTAAGACTAGATGTCTATCCTACGAAGGGAGGGATTTGGCTATAGCTTAAGGATAAATCGTGTATTAAGGCATACGAAGTTTAGGACTGCCAAGTTTAACTTAAGATATACATGTCCGAAATTTTATAACAAGTTTATTTTAAAGTGATTAAATTTAAAAGATAATATTTATAAATTTCGGCTATAACTTAATTAAGGGGTCGTTTGGTAGGAGGTATTAAAAAAATAATGCAAGCAATACTAATTACTAAATAATATCTGCATAACCAATATTACTAATGCATTACTAATAAACCTTATTCCGCACTTTTCTTATACATCCTACCAAACGACCCCTAAGGGTACTAAAAATGGCTATACGCACTCACCCGTTAAAGAGTTAATACCTTAAAATCCCCCTAAACTATTATGTATTTGTCACTTTTCTATTTAAACTATTCAGATCCCCAAAACCCCCTAATACTATATTGTCCTTCATATTAAAAAACCCCCGTTGCATTCTTAGAGGTGCGTATAGTACATGCTCCTAATTATTTGAAAAATGTACCATGTAGCACTACACGTGGCTATTCAACTCAGCCTAAAACTCGTCTAAACTATCACCATTTTGTTAGTTACCTACTTAAAATATCTGGTATCCCTAAAATCCCCATGAACTATATTTTCCTATATATTAAAACCCCATATTGCATTTGTCTAACTATATTAATTTATGGGTTTTAAAGAGTTTTTTTCTACAGTTTACTCATGATGTATTACTCTGGGATGATTGATTAATATTATGAGTTTTAGCCAAAATAATATTAAACGCATTGTGTTAATTTTAGGTTTAGTTATGATTGTGCTTATGCTGAACTCCAATTGGATAAGTCATTTATATTCATTTTGTAACACATAAAAATATAAATAAAGGCATATAGTGTTTCTTAAAAATCATCTTATATTACATAAAAAAGATTACACAAAATAAAATTTCGCAAATGAAAAATCAATTGGCCAACAAATACAATTACATTCTCTAATTCCAGATTACACAAAGAAGGTTCAAGATATTCAACTTTATTCTCTACAAGGTGTTGAGTTTAATAAGAATATTTAAATTAGTATTCTTTTAACAATATGCGTAAGAAATGAAAGAAGACTAAAATAAGAAAGAGAATAAATTAATTCAGAGGAAACAAGAGAGGGAGAAATTTTTCCAGAGGAAACCCATAAGACGAACTGAAGAAAAAGGTTAAAAAATAAGAAGAAGGTAAAAAATAAAGAAGAAATATAAAAAAATATGGAAAAATGGTTTGAAAATGAGGAAGAAATGTGAATATAATTGAAATATGAAGAATATTTATTAAAAAATAAATGTGAAAGAGGGTTTGGATAATTAGTCATTATTTTTTGTCATATGCCATTTTGATGGCTTTTTTTTTAGGTGTCACACACGCTACCAAGCGAGTGTTTGCACACAATATGAATATTAGTACTTAGTTTAAGAGGTCTTGGGTATTAACTCCCCGTTAAACTGTGTGTAAACATCATGGTCAAAATCAATTTTGCAAGTAGCCCTTAGATAAACGTCCGTTAAAACGGTGGCCCCGCTCGCCGGTAAACCTCCCTCCTTGATCACCAGACAGAAAGGCAGAAAAAGCTAAAGATTCGAATCATTTGGAAAACGCAGAAACTAACCAATGGGAACTCAGACGTGAGTAGCCTTCCTCCATTTGAGCTCCGAAGCAACCTACTGGGTAATTTGCTTCAGAGCAAATATACAAATCTACTCTTCGCTCACTTCATCATTATATTAACAACTGCTGCAAATGGACATACTATTTGCTCAGATCCAAGCCGATCTCCGTTCAAATGACGCGCTCCGTCAATCAGGAGCTCTTCTCCAAGCTCTCCAACAATCCGCCGCCGGCAGAGACATCTCCGTCCTCGCCAAATCCGCCGTCGAAGAGATTGTCGCATCACCAGCTTCCGCCATTTCGAAAAAACTCGCATTTGACCTAATTCGCTCCACTCGTCTCACTGCTGACCTATGGGAAACAGTCTGTACCGGAATTCGCAACGATCTCGACTTCCCCGATCCCGACGTTACTGCTGCTGCGGTGTCTATACTTGCTGCTATTCCTTCTTACCGTCTTGGTAAGCTTATTTCTGACTGTAATAAACAGATCTCTAGCTGTTTTGATTCTACGAGTGATAATCTCCGTTTTGCTATTACTGAAACACTTGGTTGTATCCTTGCACGTGATGATCTGGTTACATTGTGTGAGAACAATATGAATTTGTTGGATAGGGTTTCTAATTGGTGGATTAGGATCGGGCAAAACATGCTTGATAAATCTGATGCTGTTTCAAAAGTAGCGTTTGAGTCTGTAGGGAGATTGTTTCAGGAGTTTGAGTCGAAAAGGATGAGTCGTTTGGCTGGTGATAAGCTTGTGGATAGTGAAAATTCTGTTGCTATTAGGTCTAATTGGGTTTCTTCTATGGTTGAATTTGTTTGGAGGAGGAGGAATGCCTTAATGGCGCGGTCGTTGGTTCTCCCAATAGAGAACTTTCGAGCTACGGTTTGTCCGCTTGTGTATGCTGTGAAGGCAGTAGCTTCGGGTTCGATAGAGGTGATCAAGAAGCTATCAAGGTCTTCCAAGAGTGGGAATGCTAGTTCGTTAGAGACCGTGAGTGCGGAAAGGTTTGTGGGTGTATCTGATGTTGTTTCACATTTGGCACCTTTTCTGGCATCGTCTTTGGATCCATCCTTGATATTTGAGGTGGGAATTAACATGTTATACTTGGCTGACGTTCCTGGAGGGAAACCCGAGTGGGCATCCACTTCCATCATTGCTATTCTCACTCTTTGGGATAGGCAAGAGTTTTCTTCTGCAAGGGAGAGTATTGTAAGAGCTGTTGTCACCAATTTGCATCTTCTTGATCTCAGCATGCAGGTTGGTGTATCTGTTGCCTTCTTGTTTATCCTCTTTTGAAGACGAATCCGAATTGTGGATTTGGCTTATTGACTACTGACCCTGTATGATGATAATCTCTGAAACTGATAGTAGATTCTGAGAACATCATTTCACTGTTCGGTAGCTGTTATTGAAATCTTGTCACATTTAAGAATTGCAGTAATTATTTATCAAAATAAAAAAGTATAACATTAACTGTCGAAAGGGATAACTGGGTTTCCTGATGCAAGCTACTATAATCACTTCTCCATGCCTCAGCTCTGCATTATGCTAATGTTTGCTGCGAGTTGTTCAGCAATCTAGCCGGTGTATATTACTGTTCAAATAGATTATGCTCCTCATTTGAAGTTTCCTTCTCGAGAATTCTATATATCAATATGAATTGACTACACACAAATGGTTTCATTTCGATCCTGTGTGTAGAAATCTCTTCGTTTGCTTTGCTTCTTTTTTTTTTCATTTGTCCTTTGGTTAGTACAATCTACCTTCATTCTTGTGTCTTTTCTGAATTCAGTGCATATGCCTTAGAGATCATTGTTGGCTTTTTTGCTTGTTAATTTGATTTCAAAAGAAAAAAGAGAAACATGAATTATAACTCTAGTTTCACCCTTGGAGTTCTAGCCAGTTGGACATGTTTGTAGAAACATTGTTCAATTTCCATTTCCCGTCACCTCTATGACCTTGGTGTATCAAAGTTGGATCTTTTAGTAATACAATTGTGCATTTGGTTCAGAATTATACTGATTCGACTATGAAGGAGAAGTGATATACTTCCAATTTTCATGATGGCCTTGTCAATTCTTCATTCTGTCATTGTCTAGAAAACACCTATTAATTAATTTACTTCCTGCAGGTTTCTTTATTTAAAAAGTTGCTTCTTATGGTGAGAAACCTGAGAGCAGAGTCCGATCGCATGCATGCTTTAGCATGCATCTGTCGAACTGCTCTATGTGTTGATCTTTTTGCAAAAGAGAGCGTTAGAAGGGGGCAAAAACCTGTTCCAGGAACTGATATTGCTTCACTTTTTGAGAATGCAAGAATAAAAGAGGACCTCCATAGTGTAACTAGTAAAAGCTTGTTTAGAGAAGAACTAGTTGCAATGCTGGTTGAGAGCTGCTTTCAGTTATCACTACCACTTCCTGAACAAAAGAATTCAGGTATGGAAAGCAGAGTTATTGGAGCATTAGCCTATGGAACTGGTTATGGTGCGTTAAATTGGACAGAACCAGCTTTGGAAGTAGTGGAAGTTTGTAGACCATGTGTCAAATGGGATTGTGAAGGTCGAACATATGCTATTGATTGCTATCTGAAGTTGCTTGTCAGGCTTTGTCACATTTATGATACAAGAGGGGGCGTGAAAAGAGTCAAAGACGGGGCTTCTCAGGACCAGATTCTGAATGAAACGCGGTTGCAGAATTTGCAAAGAGAGCTTGTCAGAGATCTACGTGAGGTTGGTAGAGCTTTAATAGTTACTTAATGCCATGTATAAGATGCATTTCATCATTTGAGCTTGTTCTATGCCCCCGAATTGTATGTTGTAACATTAATTGCCTCGTATTATTTTCCCAACATAGCTGAAGTTACTCAAGTTGCCTAAGGATTATGTTGTCTTCACACATACTGAGCAAGTTTTTACATATGTTCTTGTCTTGTAGATCCTACCTTAGATATTATTCTTTCTAAAATTACACACGAAATTTCTTTGATATTTAATGGTTTTGGATAATTGTAGCTTAATATTTTTCTTAGCTTTTTCAATTGATTTTTTATTTTATGATGAAATTATGTTGTATTGGAGTCTGTTCCACCAGCGTGTCATCAACTAAAGAAACTCTATACCTTTTCCGACTGTATCCCCCTTCCTCCTAGATAAAACTGAACTAACGGAAAGAGAAGTAAACCTATATAACCTGAAGTTATTGTTGATGCTTTTCTTCTGCTTTTATGTTTTTTTTTAAAATTTATTTGTTTATTTATTCATTTATGTTTTTTCTGCAGCAGGCTCACCTTTTGTCATGTTCCAATCGAGTCAATTCCCCAAATGGTCGTCCAAGTTATAGGAATAACTCACTAATTACTTTTGAATTTTTTTGGAGAACAAAGTCATCAAACTTTTGTCCATATCTCCAACAAAAAAAAAACAAGCCGGAAAGTCTAGTTCTCTCACCGAAAGTTTACAGTTGGCTTCCCATTTTTAACATGAGACATTAAACATAGGCACTGAAAGTTGGTTATGTGGAGCACATCTTTAGATACAATCTTATGTTAAAAAATGGAAAGTCAACTGTAAACTTCCGGTGAAAGAATTAGATTTTTCAGCTTGTTTTATCTTATTAGAGATGTGGGCAAAGTTTAATGATTTGATGTCCAAAAATATTCAAAAGCTACTTTAGCGAGTGATTTCTGCAACTTTAATGACCATTTGAGGATTTGACTCTGTTCAAATCTTTTGTACTTCGCTAACCAAGTCACATTCTGTTTCTTAATTTGTCTGAAACTTACATCTTGCAGGTGAACACACCTAGAGTATGTACTAGGCTTGTTTGGGCTATCTCAGAGCATATCGATCTAGAAGGTTTGGATCCACTTTTGGCTGATGATCCAGAAGATCCCCTGAATATAATTATATCAAATATACACAAAGTTCTCTTCAACATAGATTCGTCTGCCAGCACAACAAATCGCCTTCAGGATGTTCAAGCAGTTCTTCTGTGTGCTCAGAGGTTGGGTTCACGTAATGCCCGGGCAGGGCAATTGCTAATAAAAGAACTTGAAGAGTTTAGGAGCAATGCATTAGCTGATTCAGTGAATAAACATCAGTGTCGGTTAATACTGCAGCGGATCAAATATGTCTCCAACCACTCGGAAAGCAAGTGAGTAGAACGTCATTCTTTCCTCTTAAATGTTAATGTAGCTCACATGATGCCCAGAACTGATTACCCTGTAAAATGCCTGAGATGAACGGAAAACTCTTCATTGAAAGTTGAAACTCAAACTCCTCAAAAACCATTTGGCCTCTAGATTGCTGTTCAGAATCTCTCGTCCGTTTTGGTGATATAATGTGAGAGTTAACCTGAAAGGATTATTGTAGTTTCTTTATTAACTTCCGCAGATGGTATCCTCTCTGGTCCTCCAGGGGGAAGGTTTTGTGTTTAAATTAGCTTGATCTGTGTAAGCAAATGAGGGGGTTTAGTTGGTTGTAGGATATAATTTATTTGAAAAACTTTATTAGCAAAGCTGTGAAACATTGTTGGATGATACGTCTGTTTTTTTCTCTTCTCCAAGGTGGGCTGCGGTTGGTGAAGCAAGAGGAGATTATCCATTTAGCCATCACAAGTTAACTGTTCAGTTTTATGAAGCAGCTGCTGCTCAGGACCGAAAGCTGGAAGGATTGGTTCCAAGGCTATTTTAGAGCTTTGGAGGCCTGATCCTAGTGAGCTAGCACTATTGCTGGCTAAACGAGTCGACTCAACTTTACTCAAGGTTCCTCCAAGTGCATATACTTTGACTGGCAGCAGTGATCCTTGCTATGTTGAAGCATATCATTTAACTGATCCAAGTGATGGAAGGATTACTCTGCACTTAAAGGTCAAGATCTCTACTTCTCTTTATTGTTATACTTGATCTTCATTTCTTTTATGCTTTGCATCTTTGTGAATTGTAATCATGAAGAAAACATCTCTAGCCGTTAAGGCATGCCATCAACATCTCTTATTATAGCTTTGTTGTCCAAAGTCACACATTGGTTAAGTGTATGGGCTATTATCTTTTTCATATGGTTTTGGACAATTCTTACTGTTTGAGCTAGCTTTTGTTATGAGTTAAGCCCAAGATCCATTTTCTTAACGTGGTATCAGAGTCGAATCCACCATGCTATTCTGCTATTCATTGTCGGGCAACTCATGTTATGTTAGTCTGTGCTCTATATGTCGAGCCCTGGGTGTGCAGGAGATGTTAAAATCGCACACCAGTCAAATGTAGGGCTGTAATCTCCTTGTGCGGTTTTGAATAATTCTCACCACTTAAACTAGTTTTCGGGATTGAGTTAGGCCAAAGGTCCACTTCCTTAACTAGCTTAATGGTTTTTTATACAAAATTGGCTGCAACAGTGCCAATGAGAATATGTCTCCATTTTATCCTCTTTTGCTTGTGTAATCGTAGTGGTCTGTTATTAATTTTTACAAGTGGCAGCAATCCTATTAAAAATACTCTTGATTTTCTTTTCTAAAGAGTGCAAGCCTGTGTTTGGATGAAAAACGGTTGCAAGATTTTTTCCAAACAACTTTTTTAGTGTTCTGTAAAATTTTTTGAGTCTTATGGCACACAATCTGAAAAACTAGCATATTCCTTTAGTTTTAATTTTGTTACTGGTACCATTTCTGAAACACGTAGAAGCTTTTTAGGACATCTAAAAACTTGTCAACTTTTCTCTATTTAAACTTCTGCAAATGTTTGTTAATGTGTTAATGCGAACTAAAACTCTTATGTACATAAGCCCCCATGCAGAAATAGTGGATTTCTATGTGTTGCCAAAGCGTGGTGTTAAAGTTACATTTCTTCAGCTTTTAGCATAAAATCAGTTTTGGATCTATCAGGTTGTAAAATTTGGTTAAATAGAAAATTGTTAAAGGAGTTTAAATAATGAGAGCATAGTGTATCATAATGGGCCATGAGTTGACCAGTTAGTTATGCGTTAATAATATATTTTGATGAAATATTGGTTGCGTTGTTTGAGTGGAACTATTGCTAAGGTGAATCACTATTTATTCGTAATTCTTGGAAAACTAAGAGGCAGCATCTACTGACATTCATAATTTTGCAGGTTCTAAATTTGACTGAGATAGAACTTAATCGGGTGGATTTACGAGTTGGACTTTCTGGTGGATTATATTTCATGGATGGATCTCCTCAAGCAGTACGCCAGCTGCGCAACCTTAATTCACAGGTTAGACCTTGTCCTGAGACCGTCAGGCTTATTTATCAAGTTCAGTTTCCTCCCTCATGGATGTGTTTCTCCTGCCGACACAAAACATCTGCATTCCATTTTTGTAAAAGTGGCTTTGCCTTATCCCTTTTGTCTGGCCTATTAATTCCCCACACATTCCAACAGATTATTTTCAACTGCTATATCTTATGTGGTCCCTTTTATGGCAATGTTATTTACGTAGTTATATCTTCACCATGCCTCATCACATGTGGACTGATCTCTTCTCCATAGACCAAGCACGTAAAATTTTTTTTGGACAATCCAAGAGATCTACATGCTCTAGTACCAAGTAAATTGAACTGTTGGAAAAGAAATATATCTATTTAACAGTTTTATTTTAGGTTGCCACAAATGAGCATGGTATAGTGACAGTTCTTCATTGATTAAATTGACACACTGAGATATTAGTCAAGGTTTGTGAATCTCTTTGTTGTTTTTCTGAGTTTTCTAATCTCATTTCTTTCATTACCATGTTTGCACTTTCCAAAATAGAAAAATGTAACTCTTATTTGCAGATGCTATCTAATTAGAGGCCTAAGATTGCGTCTTGCATATTTTGTGTGGTTACACATCTTTGGTTTAGCTTGATATTTGAGAAGAAAAAGATATATTGATGGATAGATATTTATTTAATTGTTTCATGTATTCAGATTTTATTTCCCATATGGAAAATATGGTAGACACTTGTGATTGGTTGTTCCAGGGTTTCGGACCAAACATCGCCTTTTTTTAAGGTTGTTCCCTATCTTCGACTGGACAAAAAAAGGGGTAGGGAAGGGGATTTTCTGACTAACCTGAAACCTTTTATGCTCATTTCATTTGGCTCGAAAACGTTGCTCGATATTGAGTAACCTTTTTGTTCACATTTTGTCATTATCTGTGTAAATTGACTGTTGGACCCTAATGCTCATTGGTGGTACTCTATACATTTATAGTTTCTGTTTCATAAATTGACTGGACTTGCATGAATCCAGGAACCAGTGCTGAGCAGTGTAACTGTGGGCGTTACCCATTTTGAGCGTTGTGACCTTTGGGTTCAAGTACTTTACTACCCCTTTTATGGTTCTGGTCCTGCCGATTATGAAGACTCTGAAGAGGATCCACAAGTTATGAGACAAAAGAAAAGCCTGAGACCAGAATTAGGGGAACCCGTCATTTTGAGATGTCAGCCATACAAAATTCCTCTGACCGAGCTTCTTTTGCCACATAAAATTTCACCAGTTGAATATTTTCGTCTATGGCCTAGTTTGCCTGCTATAGTTGAGTGTACTGGTACATATACATATGAAGGAAGCGGTTTCATGGCTACTGCTGCTCAGCAATATGGGGAGTCTCCATTCCTGAGTGGCCTGAAATCTCTGTCTTCCAAACCTTTCCACCGAGTTTGCTCACACATCATCCGGACAGTTGCTGGATTTGAGGTCAGTAACTTTGTTTTTACTATCTTCTGATTTTCTTTGGGAATATTTTACTATGTTGGATTTAGAAGCCACATTGAAGTTTTTCGGGCACTTCTAATTGGGTATTTTACATATGAAGATTGACCTTTCCTTTCTGCTTGGATTTTATGTTCAAATTCAATGCATTCCATTTTCTCCTTATCTCATTTGCTGCTTGGTATTGAGCAGCTCTGTTTTGCTGCTAAAACCTGGTATGGAGGGTTTTTGGGCATGATGGTTTTTGGTGCAAGTGAAGTGAGCAGAAATGTGGATCTTGGCGACGAGACGACCACAATGATGTGCAAATTTGTGATCCGAGCATCAGATGAATCCATTACCAAGGAGATTGCTTCAGATTTTCAGGGTTGGTTGGATGACCTAACTGATGGTGGTGTTGAGTACATGCCTGAAGATGAAGTAAAGGTGGCTGCTGCTGAAAAGCTAAAGATTTCAATGGAACGGATAGCATTACTAAAGGCGGCAAGACCTCGCCTGAAGTCTCCAAAATCTGATGATGAAGAAGAGGAGGAAGATGAAGATGATGACAACCAAAAGAAAGAAGACATGATTAACGTTGAAAATGGTAAAACTAAGGGGCCAACTACTTTATTTAAGTGGTCGGCAGAAGAGGTTGAGCATCGGGCACTTCAAGCAGCTGTAATTCAGGAATGGCATATGCTCTGTAAAGATAGGGATGCCAAAGTAAATTGATTTTGCATTCTTTCTTCGCCATTTTTGTTTTGATAATTTGATTTAGTTAGTTGTTTGAGATGAGTTCTAAGTTTGTTTTCTATAATTCTAATTTGTTGCTTTTGTCCCAGTTTTGTAAATTTTCTGTATCTTTTTGAAGCACTCTGAGGCTGTAAATTAAGAAGGCCTGACGCCTTATACCATCTTGTACTTTCATCCTTCCTCTTCTCTGTTGTGTACTTTCTATCACCATCTTTTTACTTTTGGAAACTTAATAACTATCAATCTGTGTCTGAAAAAAGAATAAATTGTTGTCTGCTTCCTTTGGTGCTAATAGTTGGCAAATATATGTTTTCCTGGAATATGTAGAGGATAGATATCTTAATTGTTTGCTTTTTACATCGCAATTCCATCTAATCTCATGTGCACTTTGCAAATCTTATGTTGGGTAAACTTGCAGTGCATATATTATGTTTTAGTTTTACCTGTACTTATACTTTGGAGTGCTTTTCCACAGTTCAACCTTTTGGTTGACACTTTCGCTAATCTGTCAACCAATTTTTATTTGCAAATAATGCACACACGGTTAGGATAAATATGGATGAGCCAAATAAAGAATCCATCTGTTTAATTCCTTTGTACCTATTGGTGCTCCGGATCTCTTATTTCTTGACTTAATCGGTTTATTCATTGCCTAGTTGGTTGGTGATGTAAAACCACTCAAATTTTAACTTTGGAGAATAAATTTGACTTTCAAGTTAATGCGTAATCTCATCGGTTGTAGTAAACCAACGGACATCCAATAAAATTGATATATATATATATATATATATATATCATCGATCAACAGATACTCAATTAAATTCAAAGCAAGCATCAGCTTATATAAATGGTCTTTGGAATCACATGAAATATTTTACTTCCCGTAGGAAATTTTGCAAGTTTTAATAGGCTTACATGTTCACTTCCTGCAACCCCCAAATCCTCTACAAGTATCAACTCAAGTAAGTTAATTTCCTATTTTTTTACTTTCTATGAGTATTCATGAAATATACATATTATGGTTATGAAAATTTGGGCTAGAAAGCACTTCCTACTGTTGTTTAGTACTATGAAGCAGTATCCTCCCCTTTTTTTTTTTTTTTTGGTTAATAATATATCAGTAAGAAATGATGTATTAGATGTGAGAGTAAATTTTATTTGAATATATATCCAGAAATCGTCAAAGATTTTATTTTTTTATCGAAATATTTTAAAGATCCATAGCATCTACTTTTTGCATAAAGTAATCCTTGAATAATATCATACATTGCCTAGGAATGGTGTTGATTTATTTAAGAATAAATTTTATTTTGAATATTTAACAATCTAATATCTATATTTCCAGAGATATATGTATACTGGATCTGGATGAATATGTTATATTTATTGATCATCATGAATATGTAGCATGGTAAATTCTAGTTAACAAGTTGTAATGTGGTATGATGAAGATTAGGAAACATAATGATTCAATCGAATAAATTACCAAAGAAAAAATGATTCAATCGAATAGGAGATTCAATCGAATAAATTACCAAAGAAAAAATGATTCAATCGAATAGGAGATTCAATCGAATAAGTCTCTTCAAATTTTTAAAATGGCGAGCAATTGATCCTCTCCTTTTTTCCACCATGCATGTAGAACAATTTTAAAGGGAACAACGTATTCTAAATTTTGTTACTATTTTTTAAATTTTTACTACTATAGAGTTGTCGCATTTTTTCTTTTGCATTATGTTTATGCCATAAGGATTGGATGTGCTCTTTGATATTTATACCCCTATTCTTTTATTTCTTGAATCATTTTTTAACACTTGTCCTAATACAGCCTTACTAGAGTAGTGTTTATAGAACATCATGTCTTGATAAAAATGTACATCGGTGTTTTTTGCAATGACAAGAAAGTTGAAGTACCCTATGGTTCAACTAAAAGTTGTTTATTATTTACCTATTATTTTACAGGATTCCCCTGCATGAGTAAAGAAAGCTGCTTATAAAACTTCTAGGTTTTGAAAGAGAATGTCTAAATTATTGGTATCTCCTAGGGGTATTCATCGGTTGGTACGGTACGGTATTTAGACATTTCGGTTCGGTATTATCGGTATTCGATTTCTTAAAATCCTATACCAATACCATACCTAATTAAATTCGGTATGATTCGATTTTTCTCCATTAGGTTTCGGTTTATTTGATTCGGTAACTTCGGTTTATTCGGTTTGAATACTAACTAGTGCATAGAGCCATACACTCTAATATTCCTAACTAAAGTACTCAAAAATACAAAACTGAAAATGTTTGCTGATAAAATTTTTGTCCAAAACTAGCAAATATCGACCCAAATAAGATTAAATTGTACTTAAAAGAATATTTGATAATTAGAATGTCTTGTTACTTGTTTAGAGTTAATTAATGAACTTTGAGAAAGAAGGAAAGTAAAATTTTAGATTTTTTATATTTATGTTATAATTGATAATATGTGTTTTGTGTAATATAATATATATTTTGGTACGGTATCGGTATTTCGGTATTTTATTTTAAAATAACAAATACCATACCTAATACCAATTTTTTTTTTAAAACTTAAACCAAATACCAAAATACTGAATACCAAATACCAAAACTTTCGGTTTCGGTACGGTAATTTGGTATTTACCAAATTATGCCCAGCTCTAATATCTCCATCCCCGCATCTTCTAGGTGCTGGAAAGCATCAGAAAACAGGTAAGAAATGCATCGTGAAAGAATGTCGCGAGACGTCAGCAGCCACCAGCACTGCCAAATTGCTTTTGGAGATCCTGGAATGACACTGTGGCTGACCCCCTCTTCTTTGCTTTCTGTTGAGAATGGTGTTCCCTCCATCCTGTCATGTATATTATCTGAAAACAAAAGAGGGTATAATAAAGTACAATATACTCCAGTAAAAGAGAAAAATTTCGCTGAGGCAAATAAAAGAGATGTGGTTAACCAACCCGAGTAAATCGCATTGTTGCCACTAACAATTTAGTGAAAACTAGTCCTCTTATTTTGAAGTCTCAGTCCTACTCACTAAGGAGCTCAGTTGTGTTACTCCAGATGAAGTAGATATAATCCCATTCAACTTCAAAACAATAAGATCTTCAAGATCATTTTGTATTGAATTACACTTGCTTCTACTTGAGATTCCGTGGTGCCAAGGCATTGTTATCCAATAAGATATGACATTCAAGGCATTGTTATCCAATATGAGATCACATTCTTTTAAAACTTGCAAACTATTTCCAGCACCGAGTGCTAGAAGAACAGTGGTAACTGATAAGTTAGTATTTTACCAACTTATTTCTTCTTTAATCTTAGATTTTTGCTATGTTTGACTGATAAAATAGTGTATTCAATGTCGCTTACTTCTACTTTAAAGGTTCACATAATTTAGAAATGATTGGGAAAGAAAACAAGTCAAAAAAAGCTCAAACGAAGAAAACGGGAGAAAAGCCCTCAGATATCACAAATGCGATCTGGACTTCGCAATTGCAAAGTCAACGCACAAGTAATAACCACAAATGCGAGAAGCTTGATCGCAATGGGGAAGTATAGAGATGAACGCATAAGTCGCAAATGCGAATGAAGGACCGCAAATGCGAAGTCAACCAGACAGTCAATGTTCGCAAATGCGGACTCCTTCATCGCAATTGCGAAAATAGGTGAAGAAGGCCAAGTTTGCAAAAGTGAACATCTGAATCGCAAATGTGATGGTCAACATTATAGTTAAGGTTCGCATTTTTCGCAAATGCAAACAACGGGCTTCAGTTCTGGGCAAATTTGGAATTTCACATTTTTTTGTCCAAACCCATAAATACCCGACCCAACCTAGCTGAATCTTTGCATTTTTGGCATCCTCTTGACAAAGAATACAAGCTTTGGAGCTAGGGTTCTTGCACACACACTTGGGAGTTGAAGACTTTGGATGAGATTTTCTTACCCATTTCTTCAATTCCTTACTTTTTATTGAATATCTAAGTGTGTAGTATTTATTTCAATACCTGAATCTTGTTTATGAAAATATTTATTATTAAAATCTGGATTAAATCTCTTGTTCTGTTTATGTATTGAATAATTTTTATTAATATTGAAGTGAGTTAATTGTTTCTTCAATTATTCTTGTTCTTTAATGTTTCCAAAGGAATTTGCTAACCCTAGGTCTCGCCCATTAACTTTGAATTAATCTTGGAAAAGATAACTTGGGTTGGGAAAGATTAATTAACAAGAACGTGAGGCGTTAACCCTCATTTTATAGCTTCTACATTGGGATAAGAAATAAGATTGAACTACTTGTAGCCATATTCTGGTGCACTTAATCTTTTAGTTATTTTAGGGATAATTCAATTAGAAAGTTTTGTTAGTCTTCAGAAGAAGCTAATAGAATATTATTATCCGAGGCTAATTAACATAAACTCACTCATATTTGTAAAATCGTAAAATACATTAAATCGTTACTTGAGTGTAATTCCTGTTGCATCGATGCTTGTAGCCATTGATCATTTTACTCGCTTTCTAAGTTAGTATATATTTTTGCATTTATATATAATATTTTCTCAAAATCATAAGTGATAAATCTCTTACTTGCCTAATCGCCTACATATTATTTTCTGTGGGATTCAATTGCGACGTTTACTTCAGTTTTGTGATGAGTCATCCATTCGCAACTGCCAACCTTTGTTCGCAAATGCGACAACTGTAGCCTAGACCTGACTTTTCTCATTTCTCAATCTCCCTTCTTGATGTCCCAAACACTTCCAAACTTCCTGAACTTGGTAGATTGATAAAAAATAATAAAATAAACTATTCTAAAAAGAAAAAACACAATGAAAATTTAAAAAATTTCTAATTCTTATAGGGATAAAATCAATTAGGAAGTCTTGTTAGCCTCCAGAAGAAGCTAATATAGAATTATTATCCGAAACTAATTAACATAAACTCGCTCATATTTGCAAAATTGTGAAATACATTGGATTGTTACTTGAGTGTAATTCCTGTTGTAAGCCATTGATCATTTTACTCACTTTTTTTTTTGATTTTGCACCAGGTGTCCGTCCGAGTCTCTTAGAGCCCCGACTAATCCCGGGGGTGCATAGGCCCTCGGCAAGGAGCTTTCCGCAAGTGCACCACGGTTAATTCAGGTTTTACCCAGTCTGATGGCCCTCAGAAATTGTTTGCACCCAGTGGGTTTCGAACTTGAGACCTTGAAAGAGAGCAAACCCTAAGGCTCAAATCAATTGCCACCAGGCCAACCCCTGTTAGTTTATATTCTTGCATTTAGATATAATATTTTCTCAAAACCTTTATAAGCGTTTGGCTTAGCCAGTGTTATTAATAGCGCTCGCCTCGGCGCTAATATCGTGAGGCGAGGCAGTATCGCTACAGGGCAACTGTTGCTTAGCGTTTCAAAATAGCGGTCGCTTCAGGGTCTGTTGCGTGAGGCGACGCTGTAGCGAGTAGCTACTGTAGCATCGCTATTTTAAAAAAGAAAAAGAAAAAGGGCAAAACTTAAAATAACAAGTCGCGATTAGGGCTTGAGTTCAGAGCTTCTTCAACTTCGAACAAAAAACAAGAAAAGGTCGGAACTGAGGTTTCTTCCAGGTCGCGATTAGGGCTCGAACAAAAACAGCTTCTTTATCTCAAATCTTGAGGTTTCTTCCAAGTGCCATCTTCTTCTTCATCAAGATTCTGCCGTTGAAAGACCAGGTATGAGCTCTAAGTTTCCTTACTTCTTCTTTCTTTTTTCTTCTTCTCTTCTTCTTCCTTTTTCTTTTTTCCTCTGTTTTTTGACTAAAAGAGCAGAAACAGAGGTCTGCTTTTGTGCTCTAATTTTCGAGCAAAATATAAAGGTTCTTCACTTCCTCTTTCTTCTTCTCTTAATTCTTTTTTTGGCTCCGTTTTGGCAAAATATAGAGCTCTGTTTTTTTGGCAAAACACAGAGGTCTGTTTTGGCTCTGTTATGGCCATTTTCGAGCTGTTTTGAGGCCCTTTTTTCAGAAACAGAGGCTGTTTTGAGGCCCTTTTTTCAATTATTAACTTATTGAGGCCCTCTTTTAGTTATATGTATATACTATATAATATTTTATGTTTTTGTATAAATTATCGCCTCACATCAAAAAGGCGAGCGCTTCGCTATGCGCCTCTCGCCTCAGTGAAGCGGGCCCTCGTCGCTATTTGTCGCCGCGCGCTATCCAAAACACTGGGCTTAGCATAATAAGTGATAATTCTTTTACTTCCCTAATCGCCTACATATTGTTCTTTATGGGATTCGACAATGACTCATAGTTGGAAAATTATATCGCCTGCTACCCTGTCCGCTTACTCTTTGAGGAGTGGATTTGGACGTCATCAGTAACCCCTCCTTGCACATATGATCATCTAACAGATATTACACAGAAGCTTGATAGCTTGAGATATCTTTGAACTGTAGCTCTCCCACATATGAGGAGCTAAGCAATCAGATTACTCGAGTATGCATGACGGCGCAGAGGGCGAGATGAATATATAGCAGCTAGAAAGCTATCACAAGGTAGGTATTTGGAAGGGGACAGGAAGAGTTAGTAGCATAAGATAAAACTTGTAATCTGAATAAGTTTAGACACAGAATAAATTACCTCTAAAATTTGCAAGTACTACTACTCCTACCAATCACAGAAGTATTTTGGAAGCACAATCACAGCTAAACCTGGGGTGCATAACGAAGAAAAATTAGAGACAAATGCAAGAACGGCGAATGATTTGTCTAGTGGGAGAAAAACCTTCAATGTTTCTGAAATCAGCGATAAACGCAAGAAGCCAAGAACTAGTACATGATAGTAGGGAGAAGAAGAAGGAATCTTTCCAGCAGAATTGAAGTAGATGAAGACAACCTGATATAGATATGTGAACTGTTAAAACAGGCATCTAATGGAAATTCAAGAGGGCAGCCTCCAGCTGTATATAGTTAAGAGGTTTCAGAATTTCAGCATAATGTGGGAGGTTCATCAAAATCGAATCATGGTTGGGTAAGAGCAAATCAGCAATAGTCATACAGGAGATTGATACAGATGCAGGGTGGTCGGAGACTCGGAGTACGAAGAGAAGAGTTTCATGTTTTTAGAAAAAGGCAAAGGGGAGAAACAAAAAGCAAGGCATCAAAAATCATATGCAACAGATGTCGCTATCTAGAGTTGGCCATTGGGGTGGAGGAGGCACACCTAGGCCTAAACAGTATTATAGTACATGAAACTGAAATGGGGTAAGCTAAATAGATTTCTGGCGAGATGGTTAGTAGGTCATTCTAATGATTCTTTTACAGTCCCCAAAATGACAGTCATTCAAAAGTGGTTCCAGAGAATGGAGAATGGACGGCTGGGACCGAAGTTTTGGAGATGGAGAATCAGTATCTTCTCTTTGAGTTCCCACCGAGGGTCGAAGCAGAGCAAATCAAATTGGGGAATGGTTCTTGAAAGGAAGAAAACTGGAACTCCAACGGTGGTCACCAATGATGGTACTATAATTTCCAAGGCTCACATGAAGTTTGCAGAACACCAGCGACTGGAAATATGATGGAAGAATTCTGAGGGGGAAGAATCTTCGGAGGAAGTGCACAACGGAAATCAGAAAAGATGACATGTCAGGCCACCAAGTGTCAATAAAGCAGTCTATTTATTTTCAGAGGGAGAAAGGTCCTCCTTCATGCCGAATGAAACCCTCCTATTGCAATGGGACGATTCTGATTCTACCGGTAATAGATACTTTGTGGTGAACGAGGCTTGCAGGTGGATGAGGAGAAACATATTGATAGCTAACAAGCAGCTCGAAGTTCGTTTTGAAAGGTTTGAGAATGAAGCATTTGACTATTCGTGAAGCTGGAAGCAAAAGGGCTTTGAGACAACAGCAGATTGGTGTAAGAACACTGAACAGAGATAATCGAAAGGGGAAGAACGAGGTTAAAAAGCTGGGATTCAAGACTAACTATGGGGAAAGTTCTGAGGAAGCAGGGATAGGAAGAACAAACGAAGATTAAAATTATTTCATGGATCGTGTGGGGACTAAATAATCAAGATAAATGGAGACTACTGATCTACTTCATAAATGAAAGCAGGGGTGCTGTGCATACAGGAAACGAAGTGGAAGTGGAAAAACTAATTAAGCAGATCTGGAGCTGTACATCGGCAGATTGGAGGGAATAAAACCGTCAGGTAGTAAAGGGGGTATCATTATTTTACGGGATGAGAGGCAATACCATGTGTGGAAATTCAAGAGGGCAGCCTCACACTATCATGCTAATTCGAGAGTGTAAATGAAGAGTTTAGATGGGGCTTCTCAGAGTTGTATGGGCCACATAAAGACAGCGACAGAGAAGATTATGGTTGGAACTGGTAGCAATCGGAGGCCTATGGGATGTACCATGGCTTTTGGTGGGTGATTTTAGTACAACCAGACAAGAGGAAGAAAGGAAAGGATGCAGAAGCACAAGAGCAATACAAAGATTTATAGAATTTAAACAGAAGATTACTTTTGTGGATCCTCCTTTACATGATGGATTTTACACACGGTCCAGAGATGATAATAAGTTACAAGCATCAAGAACTGACAGATTCCTCATGTCAATAGAATGGGATGAAGTCTTCAGAAACATCAGACATAAATTTTTGACCAAAGCATTTTCAGACCACAAACCTTTGATGCTGAAGTGCAGCGATTGGTAGCCAAGTAGCACATAATTAATTTGGAAGATATGTGGCTAAGGGCTGAAGATTTTCTTGAAAGAGCAAGAACGGTGAGATGGATATGCGGTCAGTGGTACTCATGATTTTATCCAGGCACAAAAACTCAGACTTCTAAAGACAGACATAAAAAGGTGGAACAGAGAAGTTTTGGCAAACTGAAGGAAACAAATGCAGAATCTTGGAGGAGTGTTTGCCATGGATCAGTGCCTAGCAATTTGTTTTGATAACCGTGGCGTTCAGGCCAGCTTGCTGGCACCTCGACTATTCCATGGGGCACCTGCTACCTCCCACCAACACAGGTATGAGGTAATTGTGTCCACCAACGCTTGGACATATGAGAAGAATCACCCAGTTTTTAGCCTCCGCTATTTGAACCTAACACCCCATGGTTCTCAACCCACTTCATTGACCACTAGGCCACATCCTTGGGTTCATGCATCACAATTATTGGCTTTAAATAAAAACTTCCAGCATCAATTCCTCTTAAATCACCTGAAAGGTTGCTGGAATTGTGCCATCTTCGGCTGCAAACATTGACTCATAAATAGCTGCTGTGGCCAAGGCAGTATCCTTTTTCAATACCTAATCCATGGAATAGGTGGATGTTAGAATGCTGAATCCAATAAGACAATCAATTAAGTAATTTGAACTCCTCATCAAGTTAAAAAGGTAAAAGAAATTTCAGCAGAATTACCTTGCTCCTTTGCAGTAGAGCATTAGTTTCGCCCATAGCACGGAGATGTTCTATCAACTCCAGAGCTGCCATACAAGCAAAGAGCAAATAAGCTTAGAAACTCATACTACCCAAATGGCATTTGCAGATATACAAACTTATCCACATCCAAAATACAGCAATGTTAATTGCTAGTTTGAATAACAAAATAACTCACAATTTCTAATGATGACCACAAAACTAACATGGCACACTCAAATTATGTGCATATTAGCTGCACATTTTCAAAATAAGTAGAATCTTAAATTAAAATTGAAAAGTACTTCTAAGAATTTTCTTGTGGAAAATAAAGTAGTCGGATATAAATGAGAATAATCACATAAAATGCGAGAGAGATTCATGGAACATTTTATTTAGAAGACATTGCCAAGACTAAAAAGGGGATAAAATGTTGGATTTTCTAGTAAAATACAATGTTCCAAACTCAATTGCAAGGAAAAGACAAGCTGATAGCGGGAGAAGAGAGGAGGTGATAGTTCACTGTCAAAGTATGCCACCCATCAGAAACAATTGAATACTTGATAACTGGCTTTGAAGTTGATCTGGAAGTGGCCTGTTATATTGGCTGGTCGTTAGGGGAGCATACTTAAATCAAGATAAACTTAGTAGAAAGGGTATGCCATATGCAGTAGGTGTGATCTATGCCTATAAGAGGTGGAAAACACATGCCATTCACTTTTGCTGTGTAGATGTATGGAATATGATTTTTGCCTTTTGCAAGTAGTTTGGGTGATGCCATATAGTCTGAAAGAAGCCTTTGCAGCTTGGGGAAATTGGAGAGTTGGAAAATCCATCGTCAAATTGTGAAGATGGTTCCTGCAGTGATCATATGGTGCAATTTGGAAAGAAATCAGCGCTGTTTTGACGGAATTTCAACTCCAACTCCTGTTCTGAAGGCTAGAATTTTGATGAATCTTTTTGCTTGAAGTAAACTTTTTAATGTAAATAGCACCGACTATTCTTTTGGATTTTGTAAGGTCCTTCAATTTTTTGTCAGGAGTCATCTGACATTGTACAAGAGCTAACTTCTTTTGTACTTGCATCATCTGGACGGTTGAGTGAAAGAAATCTACCTTTGCTTGACATAAAAAGAAAACGTCCATCATTCAGAAGAAAATATGTCCATATAGGTGATATGAAAAACTTTACAGAAAGCTAGAAAATTGTACGAGCAAAAAGTGGAGAGCAAGGGAGCACATCAGTCAGCGCTGTTGAAACTTAAGACATATTCAGACATGGATTCATGCAATGTAGAGGAGGCTCCTGCCACCCAATCTACTTGAATATGAGTTTGGAAACCAAAGCACGAAGCAAAACTCTTACCACTGCTATATCGAACTGTATACTCATCAACATCAACCCCTGGAAGAGTAAAGCCTGCTCTAGTCAAGAGATTGCCAGCATCCCGCACCTGCAACATAATTATATATGCTCATTCACATGAATCGTTTACTTTCCTATAAGTTGCTCCTACCACAAAACTTTTCTTCATCCAACGAGCAATAATACAACTTTTATTTATAGCTTAAATTACCAACAATGAAGTGATAGCTGAATCTTCACCTACCAGATGGAAATTCTTTACAAAAATAAGACAGATTCTTAGTCCTGTTTCCATTGTTCACTGTTACGACGATATATAACTGCCTGCTTAAAGTTTCTCCATTCCCAGGGAATGGTAGAGGAGTACAAGGTAAATAACAAGAAATGATATATTGCTGCCAGAGAAGCAGATAACCCTACTGCAGACCATGAGCCTTTAACGTGTAAGTAGAAAACATTGCACGTTGCATACTGTAGTTGAACAATAATTTTACTGGATGGCCCAGACTGAAATCCACATTTGACAATGAACAAATGCTTCCTCATTCCATATACTCCCCCACTCCTTTCCTTCAAATAGACATTAAGTTAAAACTGAAACCACTCCACGTGCCAAAGTCATACTGCCTTGAACGGAATACTATAGCATTGTGTATCTCAAAGAGAACAATTTTATTATATACGGAAATGTTTATCAATTGAAATAAAAAGGAAACTTAACAGAAAAGAAATTTGGTTGACCCACAGACATGAAACAAAAAAGTATGAGCAGAGTCAATTCTACACTACATATAACAAATTCAGCTCATGTAATACGTCCTTATGCGTTAAGACCTATCTTTCCGAAAAATAATCCATGATACAGTGGCCGAAATTGGTCACCGTGCCAAACTGAAATTTCTAGAAGTGTCTGCTGTGAGATCTTATAAACAATAAAAGATTGTTAGACATGCATTACTTTAGGAATCTCGAGATTGTTTCTAGTTTTGACAAGAGCCAATCCTAGCACCTATGAAACAATTACCAAAATCAGTGTCCTGTAGCCAAACTTTTTATAACATACTTGGGCCAAGGGTGATAGTCGTGGACGGATGCCCCCTTCACGCTCCATTTGTGCAACAGTGCAAGCTATTCGCAGCTCCCTAAGATGACAGCAGTACGATGACAATTAGACAACTACAGACATAGAGACTGCATGCACTAAATAAAATGGTAGTGAAATACTTCAGTGTTTCTCCGCCAAGAATAGCTGCCAAAAAGAGGCCATCTGACTTTAAAGCCAATCTGCACTGGTAGAAATACAGTTATAGTAAGTGTCAATTGGAGATGATGTCATTTTGAGTTCAAGAATAAAATAAAGGAAAATGACTAAGAACTAGAAGGACATCCAATCTGGCTGCATCAGACCAAACACAGCAAGCACCTGTATCATTGCTCCAGGAAGATCATTTGTCCAATGAAGTCCCAAGCAGCTAATGACCAGATCAACAGAACTTCCCATGTGAAACAAAAGTATCAAAAAAGGATGTTATTCCTTAATCCACCAGTAGCTTAATCCCACCATTCATTAAGGAAAGCATCAGATAGTTATACGTACTTTTCTTTCACAGGCAAGTATTCTTCATCACCAATAATGTATGATGTTTCAATATTATCATTAGGCATTTGCTGCTCAGCATCTTTACACAATTTTACCATATCACATGATGTATCCATCATTAATAATTTCTCAATGCCGCCTGAAAAGCAAAAGTTTTGCCCATAATCATGCTCTAGCTTCATGAAACAATATAAGCATGTTCATCAAGTGGTTCGTGAGGGTCAAATTATTACTCAATCCAGGATGAGCCAACATTGGTTTGAACATCATCTTTGGTTGAAGGGCTAATTTCATCTAAAAATTATTAATCTGAAGTGATGGGAAATTAGTGATAGATTAATCAGATCCTTCTTGTCTAATGGAGACATCTTATGTAGTAATGTTATTTTTCTTTTTTGAAAAAATGCAATATAACTTTGTATGAAGTCAAAGACAAAGAGAGGATGCCCAAAAAGGTTACGAGGCTAAGTGAGGCTAATGGCATCCAAGAAAAGATCTATTCAAGCATCAATAGGGTGTGGATTTGCTTCTTTACAAAAAAATGAACAATTAGTTGCGAGCACATTGACTAATCCATCGGGTACCTGCTACCTCCACTAGTACCTGAGTAACTCTGCCTACGAAAACTTAGATAGATAGGATGAAATCACCTAACGCTTCGGCTAGGATTTGAACCTTCATCTACCAAGACCTTTCACAATTCATTGACCACTAGGCCACACCCTTGATGAAAAAATTGTTAGATTCTTTCTAATGACTTTTCAAGCCCTTGATATGCATATCTACTCCTTTCTCTCTCTTTCTTTCTAGTTTTTAATAACAAAGTGTTGGACCAACTTGCGTGCACCTCGTCTATTTCATTTGATATGTGTATCCTCTTACTAATACAAGTACCGGATAATTTTATCCACCACAACGTAGAAGATAAGAAAAATTACCTAATCTTTTGCCTCGTCTCAAGAAAACCAGGCCTAAAAGTTCTGTGCAATACAAATGAATAGAAAACTAGGTCACAAAGCTCAAGCAGATTGCAACAACGGGTGATTTATGTCTTCCACTATAAAGTTGCACATGAAAATGAAACACAAGTTATCATGACTGATCTCTCTTTACTGAAGACTCCCATTGTTTGAGTTACGACAACATACTTGTGAAATTCTTGCAACATTAATTTATAGCATCAGCGTAGGTGTCCACAAGAATTTCAGAGTGTATTTGCACCAGTTAGCTCGAGGAAAACAAGATAAATAAATTAGAAATCAACACATAGCACTAGAAGCTTATCGATTCTCTGGATGCAGACCAAAGCAAAAAAAGAAGTCGTCTTTTTTGGGGCCATACAGTCTAGAAAGTTTTCTAGCAATCATCATCAGCTTCAGCTGATTTATTTTTGTCCACAAAGCACGTTTATACTCTGAATTGCCCAGGTGAAGTGCAACTCCAGTACTTTTTGTGAGAGACCTCTGTTAATCATTTTCCCAAGAAACTTTTTCAGTCCCTCAACCATAAACCTCTACTCAACATATGAAAATACTAAACAAAACAACATAACTTTTCTTAAGTAACTTTTCTGCGAATCGCAAGTCTCCTTTGCTTGTTTTTTTCCCTCCTGAGACCAACATCAATGAATCAACTACGACTCAATTCCACAATAAAGTTAGAGATAGCGATATGAATCCTTTGTAAATATTCTACTCTGTTCGGGCCCAAATCATTCCATGCTTATAAATAATATGCTTTCTCAGGAACATAGGACATTATCAAAAACTAGAGGTCCTCAAAATCTCAAATTTATTCCTATATTTTCACATTAGTCTCTAACCAAATCGAAAAGACTTTTGAAAAAGACTAATCCTAATGTTAGTGAAACAAAATGGCTAAACCTTAATCCAAACTAATTAGTATCACCTATATGGATTCTTTGTTTCCTTATATTTTGTACTTAGCTAAGTTCGCACAGGTACCAAGAAATTGTAGTTCTTTTGTAACAACTACCTCCATGTAATTTTATGTTTATCTCGAGCACCTTCAATCATCATAAAGTTGCATTATGAAATGATTGTGGATGTCTATGTCTCTATGAAGATCATGGTTTAAACCATCTTAGTCGATCTTCCCTCATTTCGTGTGTAGTACTTGCGTCCTCTCTTGGAAGTGTCCATTTTCACCCAGTCCATCACTGCACATCCATGTTAGCATAGGCACTTCTGCAACACCCATGTAGTGGATATGTTAGGCCTCTCGGTCCCGTATCACATTAAAGGTCTCACCAACAACAACACATTAAAGGTTTTACCACAGTTCAATAAATGTTACCTTTCACTGTGTCAGGTATCTTCCTATCGTATAGCAATCCCATAGTACTCCTCCATTTCAGCTTTCCTATTTTCATGCTCTTTACTACATCATCTATCATTCTCTAGTAAATTAAGCCTAGATAGTTGAACCATTAAATTACGGCACCAAAATTCCATCTAATTATGCTTCACTTTCATTCTTCTTAAAGAAAAACAATTTATTAGATAGGGCAACCCTATAAAATCAAGTATACAACACCGAGGAGAAGTTAAAAGTCCAAAGAAGTAATTTCTTCAAGCTAGTATAATTTTCATAACTTCCATCGCATAAGACATGTTTAACTACTCCTAAACTACAAGAACAACAATAACATATCCAGTATGATTCCACAAGTGGGGTCTGGGGAGAGTAGAGTGTACGCAGACGTTACTCTTACCTTGTGTAAGCTAGAGAGGTTATATGTAATAGACCTTCGGCTCAAGAAAAACACTTTCAAAACAAATTAAAGAAAAACATTAGCAATAAAATTGGAGAACAAGGAGAAGATCAGTAGTAAGATAACCAAAGCAATAAAAAAACAGTAGTAAAAGTAGGATTGTAGTAAGACAACCAAAATAAAGGAAACAACAATGGTAATAAAATTGGGGAATAAGTTAGCAATCGAATAACACTAATAATACTGATAAGGAGCAGAGGGAGCATATTAGGTGCTCCAAACTACAACCATGCTCTCCAACCGAGAAGAGAGAAATCGCTCGATTACCCACTAACCTTCTAACCCAATCCTTGACCTCCATGCTCCCCTATTTTGGGTCATGTCCTCGTTGAGCTGAAGATGTGTCGCGTCATGTATAATCACCTCTCCCCGATTCTTCTTCACTCTAACTCTACCTCTCTTTAGAACTATTACCGCCAACCTCTCGCACCTCCTCACAAGGACATTTGTGCTACTCCTCTTCATATGCTCAAACCATCTCAGTCTCACTTCCGTCTAACTGATTAAATTTGCATTATTTTCCTTCACAATTTTGTTACCAAAACGAAAGCTTGATCTTTTCATAAAATATGTTAAATATGAAAATTTTGAATTGAGAAGTCAAAACTAAGTAATGTTAGGAAACAATACTTAAAAATGTGCCTCAAGAAACTTTTTTCTCACCACGTCCGCGCAATAACCGTCTGATAGCTTCCAGAGAACCCCCCATACACAATGTCATTGGAAATGTTCTCTTACAATCCTGCAAACACAAAAAGATGTAAAGCTACACTATCAAAGCACAATTAATGCTTTTAGGCAGTTGATTAATGTATATCAACAAGAAACTCTTAGAATCTTTATTTTTCTTTTCTGTGGGAACAGATCCATGGCATCCCACTATTAGGGGTCATTCACCTGGGAGCATAAGGAAAAACAATCCTAGCATAAATTTCGTGTCCAACACTTTGTTTGCCATATTTACCTACGCATACTAATAAAATCTCTGCATACCTAATACATCATTTAGTTTTCAGCATAACACCACTAATGCAGCTTTTGATTTTTGGCATTGAATTGTGCATTACTAATATTGACATAACTTATTGGTGAATCTATGTATTATATACGAAATAAAATTTGAAATAATACATGTATTGGCAATAAGCCAATAAGAGTATCTAGAGGAAAAAAAATACCCTTAAAGTAGGTAATCACTGCATAACAATTTGATGTATTATTTTTTTATTGTAACAATTTGATGTATTATTATACACTTAATCACTCATAACAATTCCTACCTTATTATTCACAGCATCAATCTCTATAATAATATCAACATAACAATAAATGCATTATAATCCGCAAATAACTAGTCCATGAATCAAATGACACTCAGAGCACCTTTAACTTGTCCAGGATCCTAGAGGATGTGCAAGCCAACTAGCCCAAGCTAAGCCATATGAGTCCCCCGTAGGCAGATGAGTTGGACTCTAGACGACTCATTAGGAAGTATTTCACCTACCTCTTCATCTTCTCAAAACCAAAAACTGATTGTAGTTGTGTCTTCAACAATACTTATAGTGACATGACGTATATTAGAGCATAGGCAGTCGAAATTTACTTAAGTAATTAGGAATCACTCACCAAAAAAAAAAAAAAGGGCAATCAGGCATCATTCGGATATAACACCTCAACCATAATATGATAGGCTCATCTAATCTTTATCTAAAGAATGACACAGCTGAAGTCACCCATAAATTATAGATCTTAAACTATGCTCATAATGTCCTCCCACTCATCTCTCTTTTGGTATGAGATTACTTTCGTCCCTAATGGTTGTCACTATCTATTTTTTTGTAAGTGTCAACTAAGGCTGTCAAATTTGGCCCAAGCCCAAATGACCTGCCCAACACGTTCAAGGTTGGGCTAGTTATTTATTCGCCCATTTATTGAACTCAAACCATCTTGACCCAACTCATCTCAATCCATTTAAAGTTGGACTGATTTTTAACCCAAATTGATCCAAGCAACTTTGCCAAAATATCTTAGAAATAATTCTTTTTGTTTGATATGTTATATATGACCATAACAAAAGAAAAAAGTCTTATTTAATAATTATACAATTTATAAGAAAACAACACATATTAAGTCAGTGTTTAGAAAAGCACGCACTTCGTCGCTTTAAGCGAGAAGCGACGCGACACAGTGTCGCTTCTAGCTCCCGGAGGCGGCTCGATCTTCGGAAGCGCACGCTTCACTGGAAAAAGCGATGAAGCGAGGAAGTGAATAAAGTGATGAAGCGATCGCTTTTGTGCAAAAAGCACGGGGGGGCCTTTTTTAAAAATAAAAAAAAACTTTGGGTCTGTTATTCTATTAGACAAAACAGACCCTAAATCGACAAAAAACCCAATCCCCTTCGACAAACAGCTTATTCGACAAAAACAGAGGTCTCAAAACAAAACCTAGGGTTCCATCTTCTTCAGTCGCTCGACCAGTTGACCTCGAAGGCTAGAACACTTCACCCTTCTCGCTCGCGGCTTGACCCAGGTAATTTCTTCTCCTTTCTTTTTCAGTTCTTCTCGTTTTTTTCTTTTTTCTTTCTTCTTCTTCTTTCTTTCTCCAGTCCAGAATAGAGTAAGTATCCTTTTTTTATTTTCTTTTTCCTTCTCATTTTAGTGTATACTTCAGCATATAAAATTAATCATTATATGTATTTCATTTTATTATTATATTTCAGCATATAAATTAATTATATATGTGTTATTATTATATTTCAGCATATAAAATTAATTATATATATGTTATATTTTCAGTTTATTTGATTAATTTTATACTCCCTCTGTTCCAATTTATGTGAACCTGTTTGACTGGTCATGGAGTTTAAGAAAAAATGAATTGTGGTCCTAAACAAGTCAAAAAGGGGCCCAGAGTATTTTTGTCGTTATAAAATCTTCTCATTAAGGGTATAATTGTAAGTTTAAGCTAAATTGTTTCCCAATTTAGAAAGGGGTCATTCTTTTTGGAACGGACCAAAAAGGAAATAGGTTCACATAAACTGGAACGGAGGGAGTACGTATTTCTGTTTTATTTTAGAAAATTCATTATTATTTATATAAATATATATATATATGTTATATTTTAGTTTATTTGATTTTTTTACGGTGTATTTTAGTTTATAAATTAATTATTATATATATAATATGTATTTTCAGTTTATTTGATTATGTATTTTCTTATATCTAAATAGGGATTTCAAAATGTCTCAAAGTTCGAAAGAGAAAGACCTGGCTTGGCGACATGGCGATAGAGTTAATGAGAAGAATACAAATGTTGTAGGCAAGTTTTGCAACAAGACGACAACGAGTGGAATTTATCGTTTTAAATACCATCTTATTCGTGGCGATAGAAATGTCACAAGTTGTCCGAAATGCCCACCGGATGTGGGGGAAGAAATAAAGAATTTTGTTGAGAAGAAGAAGGAGCAAAAAAATCAAATGAGTCATCAAGCAATGGTGACCAATCTTGATGATGATATTGAAGAATTGTCACTTCCAACAAAACGGGGAAGAGATGCAATCTCTTCAAGCCATGGATCATCGACTAAAGGTCCTATAGATTGCCATTTCCCAAAGAAGCCGGAAGCAAAGAGCGGTGGAAAAGATGTACAAAAAATTGCTAAAGACATTTTGAGGGATCGTGCAGTTAGAGCTTTTGCACGATGGGTTTATGATGTTGGGCTCCCCTTCAATTGTGTCAATTATGACACTTTTGGAGACCTTATTGAGGCCGTTGGTCAATACGAACCTGGAATGAAGCCTCCCACTTATCATGAAATAAGATGTCCTTATCTAAATAAGGCAGTGGAGGAGACTAATAAAATTGTTGAGGAGCATAAAGTTATGTGGAACAAGTTTGGCTACTCCATTATGATGGATAAGTGGACGGCAAGAACTGGAAAAATGATTATTAATGTGTTGGTGAATTCTCCCAGGGGAAGTTTGTTTCTTGAGTCCATTGATGCTAGCGACTCATCCATTGACCACATCAAAATGTTCACCTTGTTTCAGAACACCATCGAAAAGATTGGCCCAAGTAAAGTTGTTCAAGTGGTCACTGATAATGCAAGTGAAAATGAAAAAGCAGGTGGCATGATTGAAGGAGCGTACAAGAATGTCTATTGGACTCCATGTGTGGCTCATTGTATCACTTGATGTTCGGGGACATTTTCAAGGAAAAACCCTTCTCTACAGTTTTTGGCTAGGGCGTTAGGGTACATTCTTATATTTCTCAGCGGCCCTAGTTATTGAATATGATGAGAAGATTCACCATGCAAAAAAATTTGGTGAAACTGGGCAAGACAAGGTTCGCAACTACTTTCTTGACTTTGCATAGTATCTACTTGCAAAAAGGCCATTTGAGAAAGTTGGTCACTTCAGAGGAATGAAGCAAGAGTAAATTTGCAAAGGAAAGTGCGGGAAAAGTGGTTGCACGCGTTATTCTTTCTTATTCTTTTTGGAATAATGCCCTTCATGCTGTTAAAATTGGTGGCCCTTTGGTTAAAGTACTCTGTTTGGTGGATGGGGAGCAAAAACCACCAATAGGCTACTTCTATGAAGCTATGGATAGGGCCAAGGAGGTTATTCAAGTATCATTCACTGATGAAGAAATATGCAAAGGTCTTTCTAATCACTGATGCAAGATAGAATGAGCAACTTCATAGACCTATTCATGCAGTTGGACTTATTCTGAACCCGTCAGTCTTTTATGATCAGCATGAGAATAATTCATTGGCTAAAGAAGTGTGGACAGGATTCCATCAGGTTGTTATCAAGTTGACCCCATATGAAAACTTGCAAGAAAAGATAGTAGATCAGCTTGCTACTTAGAAGGCAGCTGAAGGACTTTTTAAGCTCCGACCGGCAATTAAACAAAAAAAGACGTAGTCGCCAGGTGACCAAGTGTTTCTATATTTTATAGCTCTAACTTCAATTTATTTTTTATACTTGTTAACTCTTGAACATTTATTTTGACTTCTATAGTTGAGTGGTGGGACCAATATGGTGTAGAGACTCCAGAGTTACAGACTTTCGCCATTAAAGTTCTAAGTTTAACTTGTAGCTCATCCGGATGTGAAAAGAACTGGAGTGTTTTTGAACACGTCAGAAATAAAAAGAATTATTTCGTGGTTTGAGATAAAGTAAATTATATCTCAATTGTCCAAACTCCTACTAATTAGTTGACACATCTTGTTTGCAGATTCATACAAAGAAGAGGAATCGACTAACCTTGAAGCGCCTCCATAATCTAGTGTTCATAAAATACAATAGAGCATTGAAGCGTCGCTAAAACCACCGCAATATAATTGATCCAGTTCTTTTGGACAATATTGATGAGCCTAATGAGTGGTTAACAGGAGTCCCCGAAAATTGTGAAGATGAGAAAGTATTTGAAGGCGACTCTGATTTCACTTGGGGTGATATTGCAGTTGGTCGTGGAGTTGGGGAGAATCCTTATGGTTTAGGGAGATATACTCCAAGTTCAAGCTCTATTAGGAAGGGAAAAAGTGTGGCTACTACAAGTCGATCCCTATCCCTAATTGATGAAGATGAAAGTGATCATGAAGAGAAGGGGGAAGAAGAAGATGACGAGCAACATGAAGATAATACAGGAATTCAAGATTTTGACAATCTTGAAGAAGAAGAAAAAGAGTAGAAGAATAAGATGTTGATTCTAGTAATTTAGTAGCTTTGATTTTGCTTGTCCTATGGTTTGTGGATGATTTGGTGGTACCTAGTACGGTAGTACCTACTTTTAAGTTTTTAAATTGAAGTTTTTGATTATTTATAATTTTAAATTTATGTTTTTTAAGAATTGCGCTTCACTTTAATAAAGCGTGTGCTTCGCTTCTGAAGCGAGGCGAGCCCTTGTCGCTTTTTTGCGCTTCGCGCTCTCAAAAACACTATATTAAGTAAAGCTTGATAAGAGTTGGTCGGGTTGGGCTATGACCCAAATTTTAGCTCATCTTGAACCATCCCATCTTAGCTCAAGTAACTTTTGGGCACCCGCCAATTATTGACTCGACCCGTTTTGACCCGTCCATAATCGGCCCAACCCGCCCATTTGACACCCCTAGATTATCAACCTTTCAACATGGATGGAAGGAGAAACTATATCCAAAGTAGGAATGAATCAGGACAGAAAATGCAAATATTAACATTTTGCAGTATGGTTGAAACATAAATACACTCATAAACCAAATACTTCACAGAAAAGTAAATGTAGTTGCAGAGGAAAAAGAAGTACTAAGGAAAAGAAAGTTTAAACTAAATACCTCTAACCGATCCAGTAGATTCTCAGCCACAGTATCAACAAGAGAATCCTTGGGCTTCATCAACCACGCCGCTCTATCACGCTGCCAACCATGAAACTCAAATTAAAAATGCACAGTATAAACGGAGAAGTGAAACTGATATTTTTCTTAAAGAAATAATTCTTCTACACAAATAAATTTGTTTATGGTTGAATCGAGGTAAATGAAATTACTTGCACGCGCTTAAGATGGCGATCAAATATTTTGAGTTTGGAGCTCTGAAAGCCATCTCCGGCGTCAGTACAGTAGGATCTTAGGCCTTTCCAACAAAGAGCTATGCTTCTTCTCATTGTGAATTAGGTTTAGCAACAGAAAGTTGGGTTATTTATGGGCTAACCGACGGGGGCTCTTCTCAGTGCCGGCTGTAGTTATCCGGCGAGCAGTTCCAATGATCGCCGGCTTTAGGCAATTTTGGGGGCCATTTTTACTAGGAGTAGTAGGTTTGTAAATTAAATTTATCAAAAATTTGGGTATTTTAAAATAAAATTTCAGAAAATAACAAAAAAGGATTAGATTGGAATATATTATTTTTAATTTTCTATTTGGTGATACATATACAGATCACTAGGCAACGAGAATCTAAAACATATTGCATTAACCTCGAAAGTTTTTTAAAAGCTAAAAGTCACGCGATATGATGTTTTATAAAAGTGTCAAGTTAAATAACACGAGTAGGAGATAATATGTTGATCAATATACTTAATCAAATAAAAAGACTTGATTTTTCTTTTTTCAAATATCAATATCACTTATAGAATATGTTAAATAATTTATTTCTGCAAAAAAAAGTATTTCTAAACCGAAATTGAAAAATCTTACTTAAGACCAATAATATGTGTGTACGTATATATATGCAGAGCAACAACAAACAACCTAGTTTAATCCCAACAAGTGAGGTCTGGGAGCGTAGTCCGTACGCAGACCTTACCTCTACCTAATTCAGGTAGAGAGGTTATTTTATATATTTATATATATTTATATATATATATATATATATATATATATATATATATATATATATATATATATATTAATTATAAAAGTTATTAATAAATTTGCATTCTTAATAAGTTAGGAAAGTCGGCTTCAAATAAAAATATATACAACATTTAAAAAAAGTATTTATGACCTCTTTGTGCCCTCAATTTTGTCGACCCTGGCTCTTTCAAGTGAAAGAGGTAGGGCTAGTGTGTATATATATATATATTAATTATAAAAGTTATTAATAAATTTGCATCTTAATAAGTTAGGAAAGTCGACTTCAAATAAAAATATATACAACATTTAAAAAAAAAGTATTTATGACCTCTTTATGCCCCCAATTTTGTCGACCCTGGCTCTTTCAAGTGAACGAGGTAGGGCCGGTAGTTAATGCACATGATCTTAATGAAGATTTTGCTCAACAAAGTGATACGACATCAATTTGTACTAGTAACTTAACTTAATTTGTGTTTGGTAGAAGTTGAGTATCTTTTAAGTTTTGCCGTAGAAAAGATATTAGAAAGAACTCTACATTTGATTACTTTTTAGTAATTAGATTACTAAAAATAGTAAGCTTATTCTTCTTATCTATTTGTTGGAAACGACGTGCTTGTTACGTGTTTGATTGTCAATACCTAAGGTTGTTGGCTGAAGAGTTAAGGGAAATGAAATGAATATGGAAAGTAGGTTACGGATAAAAGAATAAGAGGGGTGACTTGGCAGCATCAAGAGCATCAATAGTCACTTAAGATATGTGGCTCACAATATAAATCCTAATAAGATCTAAGGATGGAGATTAAGTGGAGAAAATATTCTAGAAGACTATCAGTAAGGAAAGGCTCAACAAAATAAGTTATGTCAATTATCAGATTTAACTACTCTTCTATCTCTTTGATTCTTTTTCTTCTTCCTCTTCGCACCTAAATTCGTCTTCTTCTTCTTCTTCTTCTTCTTCTTCTATAGAATGCCATTGTAGCTTGTAATAGTGTAGTCATGGCAATTATAATGCATTGTACTTAGATACATTTGAGCTAATAAATCTCATTTGACTTCCGCTAATTATCTCATTTATAATTTTATTTCTGAATTTCATTACAAATCATTACAATTTGTATCAGAGCTCTTTCTTGGCCTTATGAAAATGACAATTACAGAGACTAGATCAAAATCTACTGAAGAAAATATCAAAAGAGTGGAGAATCAATTGCAGGAGCACATGGCCTTGACGAACCAGAAATTCAAGGACTTGAGCAGCAAACCGGATCTGTTAATAGAGATACTCCTTCCTGCTCACGATGGAATCCTGGGGAGTGCTCCAAGAGAAGGATTGCAACTAGAAAACTCAGGAGCTCGGCATAAGTATGGTGATTTAGTAGAGTCTTCGCATGGAAGGGTTCAATTCAATCATAGATTCAAATTCCCTTACTTCGATGGAGTTCATGGATGTGAATGTGTGAGCGATATTTCCAATACAATCAGGTATTGGATCCTCAGCAAAAACTCGAAGCTGCAGTTCTTCACTTAGTTGGCAAGGCTGAGACTTGGTTCTTCTTATACTAGGTAAGCCATGGATCTATCTCTTGATATGATTTCTGAGAATAAATCTGCAGAAGATTTGTAGAAGCAGATAATATTAAGTCCAACTTAATTGGTGAGTTCAAATAATTAGAAGAAAAAGGTACGGTTAATGAATATCTGGAAAAGTTTGAAGAACTTAAGACTTGGGTACTAATTAAGAGACTTACTATTCCAGAAGAATTCTTCTTGGAGTTCTTTGTGGAAGGTCTTAAGGAGGAAATTAGGAACATAGTGAAAATGCTCAACCCTTATGCATTGAGTCAGGCTGTGGAGAAGGCTAGGTTCCAAGAGAAAGTTATTGAAGCTCAAAATAAGAAAAGCAAAATCACTTGGAGTAAGGGCACAATACAGACTAACAATTCAACGGTAAATAGAGCTCAAGATAATTGGTCTAGAGAAGGGCAGGCAAATACATCTAATGTAGGAATCAAAAGGAACCACAAACTATGATACAAATATGGGGACAAATGGGTGCATGGGCATCAATGTAAGAGCAAACAACTCAATGCAATGATAGCTGAAAAAGAAACAATAGAGACAGAACAAACAAGTGCCCTACCAAATGAATTAGAGTACATTGAGAACTCACAAGAAATAGAAATGGTGGAGGAAGCTGTTAGCCTTAATGCCTTATCAGGAACAGAGGTTTCAAATACAATCACCTTGAGTGGAACAACCAAAAAGAAAGTGCTAACTATCTTGCTAGATTCAGGAAGCACCCATAGTTTTTTGGATATGAAAACTGATAGACAGATTGGTTGCATTCTCAAGGAAGCTAGACCTATGAGAGTTACTTGTTACACCCCATGTTTTCGTACATGAAAGTACACCTTGATTAAATTGATATAAGCTCGGGAATGAGATTATTTTTTAGGTTATAAGTATTATGTTATTTCAAACAAGTGATAAGTAAATTCGTAAAGGTTAGAGGGTAAACGAATCAAAGTAAATGAGTTTCGTCGAAGTTTGACATTTTGGGATAAAATATGGTCCGAGCCATAATACCCGGTATTTATGGACTAGTGCCATAAAAGATACCATATGACGATGATAGCAAGATGTATAAAGTGTGTTAAAAGTGAGTAATATTTTAAGTAATTTGAAATAATTTCTAATTTTATGGATAATCGGATTATTTAATGATTTTGATGGGATAATCAACTAAGAAATCCAAGTTTTTGGATAAAGTTTAAGGGCCCCAACGTGGCAGCCAAGAAACTTGCTTAAATATGACTCTTAAGTCATAAATTAATATGGCACCCTTAGATAAGTATATGGATTAGTCATCTTATCAAATGGAGCCCACTTAAAAGTTAAATAACCTTTCTAATTCAAAATTGAATTTCTCATATCTTAAGAGACTTTCAGCCAAGGAACATAGAAACGATATTGACAAAGAATTTCAGCCAAGGAACATAGACACGTTATTGAGAAAGAGTTTTAGCCAAGATTATCTTTGCATAGCAATGTTATTGCTTCGAGCATTTCATACTGATTTTTTCCTACTCCGATCTTGCCGTCACGTATTTTATCGCAATTAACGTGTGTTAAAGGGATTGACAAGAAAATCGACTCAGGTATATTAAGGCTATCCATTCTTTCTTTTTGGCATGATCTATACGATACAAACGAAACGAGCAAATGCACCACTTCCATAAATGACTATATTCATAGAAATACTAGAGATGCTTATGTTTTTGATTCCCCATATGTCTTATTATTGTCATGACCCAAACCGATAGACAGCAACGGGCACCCGGTACCTTACTCAACCGAGTAACTACATAACGTATCTTTCGTATCATACTATCATAAGTAAATTAGCCAAAGAGGTTGTCGTGAGATAAGTAGAATAAAATATGGGAAAATACTCGACATTGGAAGACTCAACTTGTAATCCAAACTAATATATATGACGTATAGGCCTATAAGGCAGGCATGATCCTTTATACACTCAAAACACAGGCCGACAAGGCCATACAAGAATCCATATACATGATATCTGTCTACAAGCCTCTAATAAATAATATCATAAAGGTCGGGACAGGGCCTCGTCATACCAATCAATACATGTACTAATCATACTGACCAAAGAAGCAACTCCGGAGTAAATGGAGTGCACTAACACCTTTCGCTAAGTTGATAGCCTACTCGGAGGACTCTCAAACTGTCTATCGGGACCTGCAGGCATGAAACGCAGCGTCCCCAGGTAAAAGGGACGTCAGTACAAATAATGTATCGAGTATGCAGTAATGAAAATGAGTAAATAATAGACATGAGAGAAACATGGAGTAAAAGGCTTGACATATATGTCAAAATAGCTCTGTGAATCATTTAATATTATAATGTCATGCATATGCATATAAATGTCATGTCATGCATAGGTATATGTATTCATAACATCATCAAGCCTCTAAAGGCATCCCATCATATCATCTCGGCCATAGTGGGCAAAATCATCAACTTATATCAGCTGATCAGGTGGTAGTACGTATATAACGCTGTAACCTTTTCCCATATCCCATATACATATAAATACATATATACGCGTATATAATACCATCTGGTCATGGGTCAATGTATATGTATAATGAATGCAGTGTATGAGAAGTACATCAATAAAATCTCTCGGAATGTAAATAAGACCATTATGCCATTGAGTAATATCATAAAGTAAACTTTTTTCAACTTATATATTTTTCTGAGACCCATGAACAGAATATGTAATAATAAGACACATGAAAATTCAAGAACACAGTCATCTCTAATACCTTTATGAATAGAGTCATTTATGAAAGTTGTGCATTTGCTCGTTCATTTTTGTCATATAGATCATGCCAAAAGGAAAGAAGGAATAACCTTAATATACCTGAGTCGATTCTCTTGACAATCCCTCTAACATACGTTAATTGCGACAAAACAAGTGACAGCAAGATCGAAGTAAGGAAAAATCAGTATGATATTCTTGAGAAAGATTGTACCGTGATTCCTTAGAATTACATTTCACGCTACTGTAGCATTATGAAATTTCATATGAATTCATTTGGGAATTCATCTGTTACTTAGCACATACATATCTTATAAGTGTGGTGTTATAAGAACTTTTGATAAAGCTACATCCATTCTTTGTAGAGATATCCATTCATTGCACATTGTATGGTTCATAAGGAGTGTATGCCACGTTTGAAGCTACTCTTATCAAAGTGGTTGTGGGCCCCACTTGATAAGGATAAATTTTGCCCAAAAATCCCTAATTATTCCACCTAACTATATACATCAAAGAGTCACCGTTTGACTTTTGAGTGACCTTTCACTTGCTGCCTTATGGAGGGGATCTTAAGCTTCTCCATAATCTTAATTAATTAATTAATTATCTTAATTACTTAATTAATAAAATCTATAATTATTCAATTATTCACATAATTAAGAATTATCTCAAATTACTTAAAATACTGCTCACTTTTAACATACCTTATACACCTTACTATCATGGTCATGTGGTACCTACTACAACCCCCAATCACACGTCAACCACCATAAGTACCTCAACTACAACCTTATCAAACTTTACCACTACCTAGACCACAAGTAACTTGTCAAGAGCCTCGGATGATGAAAAACCCACTTTTTCAATATGATTACGAGACTACCTTGAATGAGTTGGATAACATCCACCAAGTTTCCAAAACGAATATAGGGTGGATGAAGTGTACAAAAGGGGAAGAGGCCAAATGATTTTGAGCACACCCCTGAAAAATTTAAAGAAAAAAAGTAAGGATGAGAGACAAAAGATAGAGAGAAGGGAGGGAGAGAAAAGTGACAACTCTAGAGCGAAAAACAGAGAGGAAGCGTGAGTGAAGTGAGTGGGTTGTCACAAGAAAAGAGTGAAGAGCTTGAAAAGATAATGAGAGAAAAGAAATAGGGAAAACAAAAAGAGAGTGAGGATTTTTCTTATTCTAATGCTAATAACCTTTCTTCTTTCTCTAGTTGTTTTGTATCTTGTGAAGGTACTTTTGGAGATGAGCCATCGAGTGAAGTTCAATATACTTTGATGAACTTGGAAAAAGATCAAACTACCATTTCAAGAGACTTTTGAAATTTAATGAACAAGTTCAAGGTAAAGAGAATTTCACTTTGAAAGAGCTTCAAGGTAAAATAGCTTATCCTTCTACTCATGATACTTTAGCTGATTATGGTGAAACTTTGAGTTTGAAATATAGCTATGACATTGATGAGTTTGATACCTGTTTATATCGTAATGAGAAAAACAGTTATGGCTCGCAACTAGCTAGGAGTTATTGCGCATTATTATATGATTCTAATTTTTTGTTAAATGACTCCTTAGCTAGTGATGTGTGTGATGTTGAATCTTATGATACCCCACATTTAAGGGATGATGCATGTGATAATTCTTTGACTCTAGTTTAACTTTGTTGGAAAAAAGTTTTGATCTTTATGAAGAAATGAGTCAAGAAGAATGAGTCGATGATGCTTTTGATTCAATTTTTATTCCTTTGGCAAAATGATTCAATTTTTATAGTGAAATGAGTAAATATGAGTGTGAAGATGCCTTGTTGGAATGTGGAAGTAGTTACTTATAATGACATAAATATAAGAAAAAAAAATTCATTTGTATTTCAATGAGTTGACTTCTCATGTATTTGATCTTGATGACTCTTATATCATGAATTTGTTGAGCATGAAAAGGAAAGTAAAGTTTTTTATGCTAGCACTGGTATTAGTTTCTTTACTTATCTTATTCCTACTTTTGAAAGAACATTCTCATTGGCTTTTGCTAATGCTTCTACGAAAAAAGGTAAGAATGTTTCGTTTGGTATTTTGAGTGACCATTTTGAGCAAAAAGAACTTAACTGTATTGATTGTTTTGTGAAGGTTCAACAAGAGAAAGTTGCTAAGGGTAAGAAAGGCCTTGAACTAACACTTTGGCATACTTTTTTGTCGTGAGCTTTTCCTTTTGCCCAAAAACAAGAATAGTATGTACGTTTGGCTTATGCTTATCTTGTGTTTATCTAAGGCCACTGAGGTAAAGACTCTTAACCTTGAGTATTGTGATATTATTTATGTGATGATTCATGATGAGCTTGTCATTTCTCTTAAGTTGTCACGTGAAGTGGTTGGAAAGTGTAGATATTTGCGAATTAAAATTTTTGTTTGACCCCGGAGTTGCTTCTTATCATGGTGAAGTATTTTTTCTTTGGGTTGGAGAGCATGATTTTATTACTTTTTATGACACTTGGTTATACCATAAAAGTGTGCACTTTGTTGAGGATTTGACAAGATTGTGGTTTTGTTGGAAGCATGAAACTTTACGCTCTCTTGATTCTTCTCACGAGTATCATTTTTCTTATGGTCAAGTTTGTGTCAATTGTGTTGGAGATGTGTTCTTTATAGATTATGACACTTGGATATATCATAAGAGTGTCACTTTTGAGTACAAGATTGTGATCTTTGATCTTTTAGCTTGGACATACAATGTTTTAATCGTAATTGGCTTTAGTACTTATGTTTGCCTCTTTCTTGGTTTTGCAAGGTCCAAATTCGAGGACGAATTTCTTTGGGGGGTAGGGGAGGATGGTACACCTATGATAGCCAACATGCGCGTTGGATGTCAATTGATAGCTACTATCGCAATTAGGAGGCTATGTATGTAATTGGCCATAAAATGAAGACTACATGTAATTGGAGGCTATACTTGTAATAATTGACTAC